>JABFPK010001857.1:0-10979 GCA_022817445.1 Habroteleia sp. ZL-2020
GTTACAATGTGTGTGATGGTCCAGTACTGGGCCGATTGTTAAGGTTGCGATTTTTCAAACGGTCGATTTTTCTACATGGGATTTCGAAAAAACGATCTGTTTCCACAATTAAAATTAAAATAATTCCGGCGTGTTCAGATTACGAAACACTTCATATAGTTTCATAATTTCAATTTTAGTCATTTCTTCGGACGGTGCCCTTAAGTCGTTTAATATCTGATATGAATGAGATCCAAATTTAATACGATGTGATAAAATAAGTATAAACAAACCTGACCTAAGATACTTTAAGCTGCAGTAATTTTTCTCAAGGCCTTAGGA
Source organism: Habroteleia sp. ZL-2020 (assembly GCA_022817445.1). Taxonomy (NCBI): domain Eukaryota; kingdom Metazoa; phylum Arthropoda; class Insecta; order Hymenoptera; family Scelionidae; genus Habroteleia; species Habroteleia sp. ZL-2020. Next base: position 322 of record JABFPK010001857.1, read on the forward strand.
ATTCTAATAAGCTTTACGCGCTTGCCAAAATATTGCTTGCTCTTCTTAAATATTATTTTGACATCTTCAAATGATACAGTAAATTTAACGTTTACCCAAACTGCGAATAGAATAACTTCTTCAAAATAGTATTCATATTAAATGATAACATGTCTTTAAAGAATTAATGTCAACATAAAGATAAATTGACTGAGATATTATGCTCGTTTCTGTCAAACTATATTAAAAAGCATTTATTTTATAAGATAATACCACTGAAAACTTACCATCTAGAAAATGATCATTCATTCAAAAAAATAAATTTAAAATTAAATTCTGTAAATAAAATTTCTTAAGGTGTACTGCATAAACTTGGAAATTAAAAAGAAACTCGTATATCTTATATCTGAATGTTATTAATTCTGCAGAATTAATATAAAATAGTAACATTTATAATTTTTCTCATCAAGATCTAATACAAGTACTTTTACCATATTTTATTTGAAATAGATTTGTAAAAACTTTCCATGTAAAAATTTATATATGAGACATATATTATATATATGTTCATTATTGTTGAATAACAACTCGGTAATCCATATTTAAATGCGGAAATTTGTTTAAATTGGCGTTTATATTGTGATGCAATTAAAAACATTCTGTGAATCTATTAAAAGATAATAGCATTGCCCTCTGTGCCAATAAAATCTGAAGACGCACCTAACTGTCTCAAAACTAAGGTTCTATAATGCGTCGGGTCAAACAACACGAAGGCTACGTTTCGAAATCAACTTTTAAAATGCTTAGACAAACATATTTGGCAAGAAGCTGCGTATTTGTCGTTACGTTACATCAGTTTCGCAGCTCAAAGATCCAATAATTATTTATGAAACGTAAACATTCAAATCATTCGTTTGTCCAAAATTAAAATTCCAATCTAATATAACGAAATTTGAAATTAAAACTGCCGAGCAAATTAGTTTTAATAACGAGATTATACGGTCATGTGTCAATAAAACTTCAAACTAGAAAACCAAAACATCTCGTTATCAATACTCAAATACGCTGTGAGTGTTATTGAATCATAACATAAAATATTTCAATTAGTCTTAGGCACAGTGGAATTTGAAAAACATATAAGCAGGATCATTTTCATTTTTGCGACAAATTTTAAATTGTTAATCAAATTAACGGGTCGTAATTGCAGTTAATGTTTGTATATAATATTTTCATCTATCCAAAATGTTGAACTGCGATGAGGAACAATGTATAAATTTAAAACACAAAATAAATCAAACTACCACTAGTGATTTAGCATCGAGTATTGAGGACGATTCAACATTCGGCAAGGTATTTGAAATAATAATCCTTTAACCTCCAAATTATTATTCAATTAAAATTGATAAAAAGAGTATATAATTATATTTCACTTTACTCTCATGTATAACTTGTAAATTTATTCGTTATAAATAACTATTTTCTTTCACAAATTCATTAACTTAAATTATACACAAATATTTAATAGTATATTCTGTTTAACTAATTAGCACACACATATTTCTTTGCGAGATAAAGTTATTCAAAATGATTTATAATTTCATTTTAGAATGCATACTGTCAAATTATACGTATTTTTGTACTTAACAACGTTAGGAATACACCAGATTCATTTTGATTTTATACAGTTATGTTAAAGAGATAGAGCAACTATTATCTAAGTAAAAATTTGGTCCAGTTTTTGACTAGTAACTGGCTAATTTTGACTGTTTTCTAGCTAGGGCTAACTAGTAACATAACACTGTACATTCTCAGGCGCTATCCAGATAACTTGACAGGGCCCTAGCTCGTTATAAACCAGAAACAATTCTGTAACTATCTAGATTCTAGTAGATGTGAACCAGTCAAGTTTAATCTGTCAAGCACCTTAATCGTGATTGCATAGTTTTATCTAAACGAGTCAAGCTAGGCTTTACCTGGACAGTGCCTTTTTCAAACTTGTTACAGACTAGACAATTTTTACTTGGGTAAATATTAGTTATAAACTATAATATTAAATTTAGAAATGTATCCATAGAGCTTCAGCGACAACAAGTTTTTGGTCGAATTGAATGACGTCTTCAGATGCACCCTTTGCGATGCAGTTCTAGTGGGAGATACGTCCGTGTGCAAGCACCTGAAGCGATTCAACCACAAAACCCGAGAGAAAATGTTCGAAGAGAAGGAATCGGAATCACGCAATACCACAAATTCCAACGTAAGCCTTTCAAGCGATAAAATTACTCCGAATAGTATGTCATTCGTCCATTCTTCTCCCAAGACAGCCGAAAATAAAGCAAATAAGGCGGATGACAATATGAGGGAGACGATACAACACATCTTCCTAGGCTTGGAAAATTTATGTTCTAATTTTAAAAACTCTTGCTACTGCAAAACCTGTAATCAAACATTCAATACACCCGAACAACTGAAGAAACACATTGAAGATCTTGGGCATCAGTGCGGGAGCGAACAAAACTCAGAAACATCTATGGCATTTTCGGATTATTCTTCCATGTCTAAAGACACCTTTAGCAAATCATTGACCAATGATAAGCTGAATGATGAAATTAAATCCACGCCTGAGACTAGTTCAACTTCTTCTCAGATCGAAAACTCCAGCACCTCGTCAAGTTCTCAGAACGAAAACTCTAACTCTAATTTGTTAGAAATTATCGATGTCGTATCTTCGGTTGCACCGGATATTCATTTCTGTTTATCAACCATACAAGAAGAGGATAGTTTAATTGATAATAGCATGCAAGATTCTACTGAACCTACGTCATATCAAACGATCTCCGATCTTCAAGTTGAAAATTCAGAAAAGCCTGCAACAGATCTTGAAACTTACGATATTCAAATTGAAATCTCTGAAGAACCTGTAATAAATCCCGAAGCTTGCGATCTTCAAGTAGAAATATCTGAAGAGCCTGCCATAAATCTCGAAACTTACGATCTTAAAGTTGAAAGCTCTGAAAAATGTCTAATAAATTCTGAAACTTGCAATCTTAACTTAGAAAATTGTTTATCCACCGAGAAGAATAATAACTTAGAAAATTGTTTATCCACCGAGAAGAATAATAACTTAGAATTTGTTAATCCAGTTGAAATCCAGGACAATAAAATCGAGTCCTCTTGTCTTGAAGAAAATAACAATCCTTCTATCACCCATGAGACCTGCGAGTCGCAACCCATTTTAACTGAACAGCTTCAACCAGCTGCAGAAAATATGATTTTCACTTGCTGTAGATGCAACTCTGAATTCCCATCTGCAGACGAGTTATCAGAGCACATAGAAATTGATGAATGCTTCGAGAACTCTGAGTGCTACGATGACGGATTTGACATTGAGACTCTCAACAAAATGTTCCATACGTATTTGATACCTAGGGCGACACCTCAAACGAATGTAATTACAAAGTTCTTTCCTTCTTTAGAATGCAGAGAGAAGTACATCAAAAGGTTCCTTCGCAACGATCCCGCAAATATCTTTCGAAATCAAGAACATCGTCTACATGCCTTAAAGAGAAGTTTGGAGTTGAGCCAGGTGACCAAGACAGGAGTCCACTGTATGATTTGCAACGAACTTTGTGCCAATGATCCGCAGATATACTATGAGCATTTCCGCTCAGAGAAACATATAATGACTTACAACTTCACCGTAGTAAATAATCACATGTTCCTGCCTCATGGATTTAGTTTAAATTTAGCCAGAAACTTTTTAATGCAAGTTTCGAGATATACCTTACAATGTGTCTGTTGCAAAATGAGTCTGGCGAATTTTTACAACAAAATTATAGTTCACACCAACTCAAATACCCATAAGCTGAATGTGTCTATTTCTGAAAAATTGATGCAAATTCTCTATGAGAAAATAATGGAAAACCTAAAGGACTTGTGGTACAATATTGATAGGTACTGGTGTGAGCCCTGCAACTTGAAATTCTCCAATGAACTGCACTTCTCTAAGCATCTGGACTCTTATAAACATACATTTTATATGACGAGGGGATTAATCTTCGATGTTTGCATACCCTGTCGTAGTCTTTGGCTGGGAACGCCACACACCTATAACGTTCATAGTCAAGTTCTAAGCCACAAATATATGTTGGAACGCAAAATGTATGATAACCAACCCTTACCAGCTAGCGTTGTTAGTACTTTAAAGAGTTTTAATGAAAGTATGATAATTTTGATTGGAGATACCAAGAATGCAGTAGAGAAGTTCCAGAGGAATCAAAATGAATTGTTTGAATCTATTGATAGTCTTTTACAACCACATTTTCCAGAAATAAAAATCCAGTTTTATGGGTCCAGGATAACTGAAGTGTGTTGCTCGAAAGGAGCAGTCGATGTCAACCTTACCATAGGTAACTACAATTCTTGATATGTCGAAGCTTTTATTTTAAATAAATTACCTGAAACAATGGATTAAAAACCTTCTTTATTGTAGGCTATACGAATGTAACGTCGAAAAATAGCTTCCTAACGGAAGTAGAAAATTATTTCATCGAAAAGCCAGAAGTTTGGGAAACAGAGTTTGTGATGGTCAGAGAAAATGTCCCAGTTATACACTTGCTCCACCTTAAAACAAAACTTAAATGTAATATTTCAATCGGTGACGAAATGAGTGTAGAAAAAACGCATGTTATCAAGTAATGGCATTACGAATATTTTGACAAATTACATCAACCCTACTAGAAATAATTTCCGGAAAACTCTGTCCCGAAAAAATTTTGAATTACAGATTTATTTTTTTCTAATTTTTGAGGACCTTTTCAGAAATTTATTTCCACAAGGGAAAACATGTATTTATTACACTTGTTTCACTTTTTAATATATTCTCATACTATTATAGGTTGTTTATTGATCTGTACAGTCCATGCAAAGAAATAATTGTTTTTTTAAAACGATGGTTTTTCTTATGTGAACTATGGACTTCAAAAGGCATATCAACGTTTACAATTGTATGGCTAGTAATTTTTTATCTCCAAAAGAGGTGGAACTTGCCGAGTATCGACTCTTTAATTAAAAAGAGACACACATTGTATTATACAAATGGTAAATCTGGACCAACCCTATAAAAATATTCATTTCTCTCATTACAAAACTAGTTGACTTCATGAAAAGACTTATAACAATGTCAAATTCAAAATTGTAGATAAAAATATTCATTTTTTGTATTTAAATGTTGAAGTATTTTACAAACGACGAGGCAAATATATTTTCATTTTAAACACTGTTTCAGATCAAATGCCTAATATTACTCAAGATTTTATAAGGCATAATTTGAAATATGTAACTTTGAAGCAACAACTGATCGAGTTTTTTAAGTTTTATTCCGACTTCGATTACAAAGAACAAATAATGTGTCCCCTTATAGGAGACAGTATTGAAAAGGAGGTATTCATCATTGGCGAAAATGTGCCTGAAATAATGCTGTTCAATCAGTCCTCCATGGAATTTGCATATTCATTTCTTAGCGAAGCGCCAATGGGGCTTCAAGACCCAGTCGAATTTACACACAATATTACCGCATCCATCAGTAAGGTAACGATAAGGGAGTTTAAATACTATTGTGCAGAGAGCGCCAAAATACTTTCCAGTCAGGATAATTAACCTTTCTATTAAGTAGTCACTTTAAACGTAAAACGTTTTCTGTCCGTTAAAAGTATTATTTATTTTTTACCTCTACAACTACAACGTTAAGTGTTTTACATGTTTATTTTGAATTTACAATGTAATTAATTAAATGCGATTAAATTTTAGTGGAATATAAAAGAATTTTGGATTTTAATAAAAATATTTTTCAATTTTTTAAAGAAAGTATTTTAATTAATCAAATGAACAATTTTAATCTAATAAGATGACAATTCCAAAACCTTAAAATGGCGGAAGTTTATTTCCATAAATATTTTTAATTTAATTTAAAACCAAAAAAAACAAAAAAAAAATTTTCATGTAACAAAATATTTTCTGAATATTAATTTTTTTTAATTTTTAAAATTAAAATTCAATTGCAATTTTATATGTAAATCCATATAAAATTAAAATAAATTGAAATCTCTATATATATTCATATCCCTAATAGCAGATAATATTCTGGGAACGTTCTTCAAATATTAAAATAAAGCCTTCTATTAAATCAAACTATAATATTAAATTAATACTCCTAGAAAGTTATTTCTAGCGAACATAAAACATCTTAGAAAATCCCTAGAATATTATTGCATTTTTATTTTTAATATTATAGGAATATCTCAAAAATATTATACAATAATAAATAATATTATGTATTATTAGAGATATTCTTAGAAATCTTTAAAACATAAAAATATTCTTCAAATTTTATAGAAACAAATATTTTGTAATTTTTTCAGCATTTATTTTACTTTAAATTCTTTAATTCATCCGAATTAAATAATACAATATTATCTTATATTCTTAAAACATTCTATAAAAATATCACGTTATTTCTAGGAAATTTAAATCGAATCTATGTCCGCCATGCTCGCCATACCTCTGTCCTACTTTATTCCTGCGCGCACTGCCATCTATAACAGTATTTTCCCCATCGCGAATTAAGTTTATACCGCGCCATCGTTCCACGGGTCCCACCACTTAGATTTATAAGCGATCTGATCTAACATCTAAACAATATATTTTTAACGGACTTAACCTCAGCGGTTCAGCGCAACACATTACATCGCGGACCATACAAAATCTATTACTTATTGATCAGTATGTATTGCAACACTCAATAATACAGTGGACAAACATGTTCCCGAAAGTGATGAATAAGAAAATGAAACATTTTGATCGTTTAAGATGAAGTCGTTTATTTTGCAAAACCTCGATATTATGCAATTTATTATTGCTTGCGGTACTTAGCTGCTGTCATACATAAAATGATATGAATGATATTAATAAAGCACGATAATATTAACTGCACAATTGTTTCCTACACTGGCATCATTGACACAATGGTGCTTTTGAGCATTTCGCTTATTTTGTCAATATTTGACATTATTTTTGCACACAGTGGTAAGTAAAAATGTTGTCATCGTTTATAAGTTCATTGACTTCTGAATAAAAATGTAGTAATTTTTAAATAAATATGTATATATTTTTTTTGTGATTATTAGTATTGTATAATAATAACTAGAAAGTGTCTATTCGCATTCTAAAACAGGAATCGGGATACGGGAAAAACCCGAGCAAGAATTGCCACTGTCATGATATACTAAAATACAGGAAAAACGGGAAAGTTGAAATAAATATTTTATATTTGAATTAATATAATGTTTGAATTTTATTTATATTTTAAATATATTAAATAATTAGATAAAATGAATTTTTTAATTGTTTTCACATTTTAACATAAAACTATTTCCATATTTTAATTAATTCTTTGTTAGTTTTTTTTTTAAATATAAATCTATCTTAACATGAATATATTTTATATAAATATTTTCTTGTTTTCCCGTTTTTCCCGTATTTATTTTAGTACGGCAGCAACTCTGTGCTCCGTTTTTCTTTAATCCTGCTTTAAGATACGAATAAATATGCCCTAATAACTATAATAATAAAAAACCAAATGAAATAAAATTAAGTATTAAAATTCAAATAAAATATATTTTCCTTTATGTATCTAAACAGTAATGAAATATTTTATCTGGTGAAATGTCAGTAGAAAAAATAATTGTTTAAATGCATTATTTGTCAGATAAGTCTGGTTACTGTGCCCCTTACATAGGCAAAATTTGCAAAAAATATCTCACAGGGATCGGAGAAGTTTGGTTCAACGATACCCCTGACAATCCTGGTAGTTATTTAAATGAACAAATCGCTGGGAACTTATGGGAAATACTTATCAAAGAAACCCCGGAGCCATGTCTTTCAGCGGCAGAGGTAAATGTGAATCGTAATGATCTCAAAAATGTAACCAATTTTATTATTGCATTTGAAGTTTTCCTAATGTGTATAATTTTATTTACAGAAAATGTTGTGCGCTTATGCTTTCCCTCATTGTTATAATTCAGAGAAATTGCCACTGTGCCAAGAAGATTGCATTGCGGTGAAGGGTCAATTGTGTTTCGACAAATGGGCTCTTATCGAAGATAATAACCAGAGGAATAATATTATAAAGCAACGAGGTCATTTTAGATTGCCAAATTGCGAGGATCTACCGACGATCCAACCTGGCAAAGCCGTTTGCTCGAATTTGCACCTGACTGATTTGGTGGAGGAGCACGTTACTTGTAATAAAAAGCATTTTTTTCTAAATGATAATGATATTTTTAATAGTACTTTAAACAACATTAGAATATATATATATATATATATATATATACAAACATTCTCGAATTTGTCTAATCATTTTTTATTTTGTGTTATATATATATCTTCTTTTATACCTATATCACTATCACAAGTTAATTAAACTAAATCTTTTCCATTAAATTACAAATGCAATCGGACCATGAAATCGCATTAAAAATTGCAATTAATTGAGTTGAAATAAATAGTTTTGTAAAAGAAAATTATTCAAGAAAAATTTGGTTTGGTAATTTGATTAAAAATCACCGTATGTAATATAAAACTCTAGGTACATACGTTAATAAATAAGTAAAATATCTATTACTCCAATTTAGACACGATTCACAGATTTGTGAAACTAAATATTATAATATTACTATCTAATCTTTTTATGTTACAAGTTATATAATATCATTTCTAGATGACTGTTACATAGGAAAAGGACGTTATTATATGGGAACGGTCAATAAAACTAAATCAGGGTATAACTGTCAGCCATGGAGTGCCCAGAGTCCGCATAATCATAACAAGCCACCTGATGTGTTTTATCAAATAAAACATGGAGAGAATTATTGCAGAAATGCTGGTGAAGATGTGGAGAAACCTTGGTGTTATACTATGAATGCGTCAGTTCCTTGGGAGCATTGTGATATTCCACGTTGTGGTACAAATTTGAACTATTTACTTGAGTTTTATTGATTGAAATTTATATAATTGTGTGTGTAAAGAACAAAACTTCAGTATACGGTTATTCTTTACAGAATCAGAGCAATATTTATCAGAAACGGTAGAAACTATAACCGAATATTCAACAGACAGCATTTTTACTCGAGCATTTATAATTACTGTATCACTATTGGTGTTTATTTTAATTATTGTGATACTATTGACGGTCTTCTTATTACAAAAGTTGCGTCAAAAACGCGAAGGATATAATCCAACTGCTAATCAGGTAGATTTTATCAATAATATTACAGTTAATAATAATTTATGTAACTATTTTAAGTTAACTTTTATTATGAGAGAATAATGAATTGGATAATTATTCCCAATATGCTCAAAACGTTCCTTTTTGTTGAATAATTGTAGGAAGGATGACCTGTAGAAACCATATAAAAATTCTTAGGACTAATTGTAATTTTTATATTTAATTAAGGGCCAACGTTTCGTTCTTTTTGCAAGAACCTAATCAGGGCTTAAATTACAAATTAAAATTTAAAATTAATTGATAATTTACAATGTTAGTTAAAAATATATATTTTTTTTACGCAGCCCTAATGAAGTTCTTGCAAAAAGAACGAATCATTGGCTTTTAATTAAATATAAAAATTACAATAAGTCCCAAGAATTTTTATTTGGTTCATAGAGGTCACCCTTCCTACCATTGTTAACTTTTATAACAGATTATTATTATAGTATTCCATCGAATTGAAAATATTTTATTAAACAGTTCGATTATTCAGCATAAATAAAAACCAAAATGAAAATAATTTTTATGTATTTCTACCATAAGAAACATATTTACAATTCAAAATTATTTTTGCATAATTGAAAGCACAAAACATTTTAAAAATCATAACAAGTAAAAAGAAGTATATCTTGTATTGATTATATAAAATTATATTTGATATGAAGAATTACTCTTCTCTACAAAAGTATTCAATTAAATAAGGCATTGCACGCATAATAACTGGCTTCTTGCCACAAAGATATATATTGAATGATAGATTGATTAATTTTCAAAAGTTCATTCCACTTGTGCAAAATGCTTCTATTTAAAATGCAATCGGAACCTAATTATAGCATAATAAAATAGCTTTGAAATAACATCCCACCCATGTGTATGTGTAACAATTTTTATATATCACATATATGTCACATATGTGGCATATATACGTTCATTTTTACATGGGAAATATTATTCATAAATCTTTTACTTTCTGAATAATGAAAATACAATATATAAAATATAATTAAATGCTTAATTATGTAATTTCTAAACAGTTTCTTTTCCTTTATAAATGTCATTCCCAATAAATTAATACAAAATCCTTTTTATAGGACGTAAATATAGATCTGGACAAGTTGCCGAGCAATGAAGCATATCACAAATCCGGTATCCAGCTAAATCCGAAATTGGAGAAACTTGAGTTTCCGCGAAACAATATTCTTTTCGTAAAAGACTTGGGACAAGGCGCGTTCGGCAGAGTGTTCCAAGCTAAGGCACCAGGATTGGTCGCCGGTAAGGAGTACACGAACGTAGCCGTGAAGGTGCTGAAGGACGAGACCTCGGACGACTTGCTCATCGATTTCGAGCGCGAGGC
>JABFPK010001858.1:0-10977 GCA_022817445.1 Habroteleia sp. ZL-2020
CCTTTATCCCGGGGACGTATCACGTGACGGTTTAATGCGCGTAGGATCTTGAGTTTATTCCAGATTCTTGGAACGTCAAGCACGCGGCGCGAAAGTTAACCCGCGGTCGTAAAATTTTAGCAGTCCATTCTGCCTTTTCATTTTTTGTGGCCGACTTGCTTACGACGCGCCATTTCGCACACTTTGCCGCAATAATTCGATCGGGTATACGCTGACCGACAACGGAGGGTACGGTTTTCGTTTAGACTTTTAATTGCTTTGGTGCGTAATCAAAAAGTGAAAATAAAATTGGGCTAACGCAATACCACGATTTTGCATACCATAGAACAAACTCCGCCAAACAAACCGCAAAAGTTTCGCGTACAGCTTTATAAAATTTGAACTAAATTGGATAAATTGACACTCGGTTTGAGCCGACTTACGTTTGTGAAAATTTTGGCCTATGTTGACAATTCTAAAGCGATTAAAAGTCGTGGTTCCGGCGAGCAAACTTGATGAGTGTAAATTTTGCCAAATCGAATTACCTGCCGGGATAATGTGATAGACGCATGGCACTTGTTGTTCGCCGATGACATTGCTTGCCCAGCACAACAGCGTGCCGTAATCTAGTTCCGTGATTGGCGTGTAAGAAACCATGGAGGATGTACCCACACCCGCGATATGCCCCGCGTCCACGTCGATGCTCTCGGCCGAGTTGTTGAAAGTCCAGCGGAACTCGACATCAGGCGGGTTTGCGTTCACCTCGCACGATATATTGGCCTTTTCTTGTTTCGCCACGCCGTGAATTTTCGTTTGATTTGGCTTGCAGGTCGGCGAAACTAGGTAAAAGCGTTATCGATTAGACGGATACGTTGAGGGCTTGCGGTTGACGTAAACAAATTGCATGCATTGGCCGGACATTCCTCCTTCTGATTTTGCGACACGTTTCATCTGATCAGCCTTTCGCGTGCCGATATTAAAATAATAAAACGGCATGCGCGGCTCAAAGCGAATTACTTTGACTATTTGGCTTTCTTAATACAATTTGTTTGGTTTCTGAGCACCGCACTGGCATAATGTTGTACACAAAGAAAATTAAATGTAACAGCTGATATCATGCATATTTTCCATTTGTTTTAGTTGAGAGAGGAAAATATACGACTGAACATTCTTAAAAATAACATTAATATAGTAAAATGAAGAACAAAACTCTTGAGTCAAAACATTATTTTTAAAGGAGTTTAGAATACAAACAGCAGCGCAATACCTCGTTTTATTCATTTGTAATTAAATACGTTTTATTTATATACTACTTGGTGTTTTTCGTGCTACTGACGAATCAATTTTTAAAACTGCATTTTTCGGTTTTATTTCATTAAAATTCACAAAGCATTATCCACACCTTAGGTCGTCCGTCCGAGTAACTTCATTAAAATTCTTTTCTTTTAAATCGAGACGTAACTAAGTTACATTTTTAATGAACTATCGTAACTTCTAACTTGATTACTTTTTTCTATAATGAATTGAATTTCGTAAAGAACTTAATGCAAAGAGTTTTAACAAGCTTTGTGTATTTATGTTGACGTTTAAAAATTTACTTAGACGCGGCTTTATTGATTTCGATTATGAATTGTTAGAAAATGCTGCAGGACTTTAACAAGAAGAAGTTCATCAATTAATATGAATCTTGAGCGTTTATTACGCTTATCGATGAGGAGAAGCAAAGTTGGTTTTATTTCCGAATCTTGCTTTGGATGACATTTTAAAGAATCTTGTAAAATAATCATAATGCAATGATAAGCAATAACGTGGTATATCTGACGCGATCGAGTTGTTTTTTATCGAAAAAAAAATTTAAAAACCCTTCAACGAAATTTCGATTGCTCCTTAAAGTAGTCTACTTAAATAATTCTTCAATATTTTTGTCATGCTCTTAAATGGGGAAAAAATAAGAAACTCGGAATTTCATAAAAGTTTCATTATGCTTTTCAATTTTCTTTTTACTCGTTGAAAGTTGCCTATTTTTACACATCCATTTAAAAAATTTCACTTCCTGATTGTGGTGCATTCCAATGTAATTCAATTTCTGTTGAGCAAATGTCGCCATTTGCATATTTATATTATTTCCTTGATCGAACCATTTATATCGATAACGATAGGTTTGGTACGTGTTTTCATTATCGAAGCTATACTTACATTTAACATTTAGATACAAAGGATTGCTTTCACCTTCCCCTTCAGTATTACTGCCTATACAAGTGTAATTTCCCGCACTTTTTCTGCTAACGCCTTGCAATACCAGACTATGATTGCTTATTATAATACCGAGGGTAACGTTGTGGTTTAATGTGATACCCTGAAAATCCAAATAAATTGAAGTTATTAACAGAAATTACATTTTTAATGCAAAACTAAATTATTTCATGTGAAGTAAGGAGTTTGAATTAGTTTGTTATTTATGCCAAAAAATATATTAATTTAATTTTTTCTTTGTAAAATGTAATGCAATAATTTAATTAAAAAATTATGGACTTCATGGAGTGGTTCATTCTATAAAATCACTTATGTCTTATAATGTGTTATAACTTGCAAAAGACCAAAGGCATTTATAACTATTCAAACAATTTAAACAGTTTAAACAGTTCAAATTTAATTCGTTTAAAAATAGTTAAAATGTTTCATCTTGAGTTAACGCTATTAGAATAACCTCGAGTTAACAATCGATTCACACAAAGTTGACAGCATGAATAATTTATTAACAGGGGCAATTAATCAACTCTACTGATGTTGATCCTAATAAATTAAGTTTTGATAGAATTGCGTGTTACGACGAGTTATCATTTTGTTAATAAAACGACCGTACACAAATGATCGTGATGCATTAAAATTCACAGCGCAAGATCCATAGATAGATATGTGTATAATTTTGTGCATTGATTGGATGAACTGGGTGCCCGTAGTTTTCGAAGCTCGGTCGCTTGAATAAAGTAAAGAATGGAATTGATAGTTGCAACTTGCTTGCTCGTTGAATTTATTTCTACTGGTGTTCGGCTTCATTTTGAACGTTGTAAGTATGAAGAGGTACTTTTTTTTACTTGTTTTTTTCCTACCTGGTGTCTCCACTCGACTTTATATACGGACGGCTCCGCGCGTATCAAACAGTCGAAGTAAACGTCTGCGCCTTCTCGAATGGCATTGGCATTTAACGAGGTGCCTAGTCGAATTCGCGTCTCTGGAGTGTCTATAACAGTAATCGTTAAAAGTTGAATCGTGGTCTGGCTTGGGGTTGGTTATAAAGAATTTCTGTTCAGAAGTCGTATATAAGCATCAAGACGTAAAACGCTGCTTGCTATGTATGCACTTACATTGTATTGCGAGGATCCAATTGTCTTCTATAGGCGAAGTATTCATTATTGGATTTTCAGCTCGACACGATAAACGTCTACCGGCATCTTCTTTGGTTGCAGTGAAGGATAAGACACTTCTTGTAGTATTTCCGTCACTGGAAGTCTGTAATATTATTAATACTGATGTGAGTTACACTTTGCCATTATTCCTTCCAAGACGTCAATCTGACGTTCCTTAAAAATATAATATTAGCAATTTTGATTTTATAGTGGTGCAATATCGTCTTTTTGACGCGAAAAGCAAAATTGACAATTGAAAAATCTAATTCATTGCTGAAAGTGGTAATTAAAGTTAATACCAACCATTCTACTGAAATAATTAATTTCTTTTTTTAAATCGTTCAATTCATTTAATATTTTTATCGCGAGATTAAAGTTTAAATAATATTTCTCACTATTTTCTGAAATTGTTAAATTTTGTTGCACGAAATTCAAACCTTTTAGAGATGAAATATTGATTGTTTTAATTGCAGGAAAATAATTAATGACATTGACTTGAATAACAGTTTAACAGCAAGTTTTTAATTATTTATCTGCCGGAAATTTTGCTTTGTCGTATAATGAATGTATTTTACATTTAATCAGTTATATTAAATACATCACACTAATACTAAATAAATTTCCTTTTTATCAGGATGAGTTCATGTTTTATTGAATTAATTGTCGTTAACAAGTTATACCATTTTCGACATCGTTCCTTATCTTTGTTCAATTTGCGAATTAATTATTTCTAACGAATTCGAGTTTGTTCAATTCACTTTATCTAACTAAGGTACCACAGTAATTCTAAGTGAAGTATACTTATTTCACCTAAACTTTGTCCCAGAGTTAAAACAACTTTCAGTTCGTGGTCACTGTGACTAATTATTTTTAGTTGTCAATTAAACTTATTACATAAATACATTTGGTGTGAAAATACTGCGAACTACAATGTAGGCAAGTGTGTCTTAATGGCATTACAGCACAGTGATTTATTATCGTAATGCATATAGTTACTTTGGTCAAAGGTATGGAAATTATGTGTTACGAATTTACTTATCAAATTTGAATTATGTTGTTGTTGCAGAGATATCATTACCAGAAGTTTTATTTTCTTGCGTGGTAATAAATTTAAAATGTATTTTTATAAAACGGCATAAGAAAATAGGACGGCTTGTTGTAAACTTGGTCTTAAAGGCGACGTTACATGCGAGATTCTTAAATTATTTTTCCTTTTATGAATAGTACCTCTCGTTGTTTTAAACATTAATTGAGGAAATATTAATTAACGTGAACATAAAAATATTGAATTAGACACATGAAATAGTGTTTCTTTTTATACGAAATTTAACTGCATAATTTATAATTTATTACATTCAAAATCTTACGTTTGAAGAAATGTACATCGCTGCTTGATTTATTTACTTCCCCGTAAAATTTTACGAGATATCATTTACTTAACAAACATTTCCGTTTACTGACTGAGATCTTGTTAGAATAAATGTTGTATAGCACGGAGAGCGTTTATCAAACACTATAATATCAAAATTGATGATTTGCATGCAATTATATTATTCATTTTTTTTTTATTTTTTAATTAATTTAATTTTTAATAATCATGATTTCCTATCGATTTTAAAAATACATTTATTAAATTGTTTGCGATAAGAAAATTTGAATTTTATTATATCATATCTTATATTTAATAACAGTTTCAATTTCATGATGAAGAGTTTTTTAAATTAAATGAAATGACAATATTTAATAGCGAATATAAAAAAAATCGACTTTCTGTTTAGAATGAATACTGTCGAACATTTGACTAAGTAATTGTCATTAATGTAAAAGTATTAATATTCAGAAGTGCTAAATGAATATTGATTTGCATTGCAACTGTTAACTAATTGACTATTC
This sequence comes from Habroteleia sp. ZL-2020, assembly GCA_022817445.1. Taxonomy (NCBI): domain Eukaryota; kingdom Metazoa; phylum Arthropoda; class Insecta; order Hymenoptera; family Scelionidae; genus Habroteleia; species Habroteleia sp. ZL-2020. The sequence goes on from JABFPK010001858.1 coordinate 5,280, forward strand.
GATTACGACGGCGACATTTTTGATGATGCATATGGATATGTTGCTAATTACATTACATCATCGTTCGGAAATGATTTTAATGAAAGAAATTACTTTTGTACGATCATTTATGATTAGTCTGACTCCGACGACATTTCCATAAAGAATGGCTGCAATTTGCAGACAGCAAAATTATAATACATTAATGATAATGATGGTCTACTTCGATTTCAGTTGAAACATTTCACTTAGAGAGCTACTTCAATTTTATAATCAACGTGCACCGATAAATTTGGAACGGCTCATTTTTCAGTAGTTAGCTCGGCGATATGTCCGACACTGAAGTGAAATATAGTTTGTTTATTCAGACAAAACGATTTTGTGAAATTTAGGAACAATTATTTCATTCTTTGAAAACATATATGTGATTAGGTTTGTTACCTCTTATGTGTGTATCGGGTTCTATTACTAAATTATAAATTTTAATCAAATAAAATTAGAGTGTACTGGAAGAGATTTTTCAAATTACTATAAAATTTCGATATCGCATACGCATTATTATCATTATTTTCTTGAGTTTCTTATTGAATTTTCAATGTGTTTGATAAATGCCAGACTTTCAAATTAAATGGAGCGCCCGTAATGTCATGAGCATGTTCAACAAAGTAGTGCAACTTATACGGGGTGGTTCTACAACTGCGAAAATAAATGCAACAGTGATTTCGGGTAATAATGTTTATTTTACGAATTTGCAGTATCAAGTTGGTTTCTCAAAATTAAATAGTAGTACATTTTGTAATCAAAATATAATGAGAGTATTACTTTAATGTTTTAATCAATTCTTATTTTGATATTATAGATTGCATTTTGAAATTGTTTAGAAATAATAGTTAGAAATATTTAAGTTAAAAATATTCTTATCAGAATTTTAAGACTGCTACTCTCTTTTGCCAATCATTAAATTTTAGAAAAGTTTTTTAACACTTTTAGTAAATCTGGTTAGTTATAAAAGCAAAGCTTCTATTAGCATATATACGTTACTAATAGTGTACGTATTAATAAACTTAATTATATATCCTTAATATTATTACAAATGTAAATAACTGATATTTAGATAAGCGAGATTGGATGGATAAATTGTGAATGCTTTACGTATAATTCCAAAAGTATACAGATAAAATATACTTGATTAAACTATCTCCTTGGATACCGATAAAAATGTTGTAAAAGAAAATCTTTTCCCGTTTATATTTTACCAGGCCGATATAATTATACCAAGCAACTCTGTTTTAACCAACTTATATATATTTATATTTATATATATATTATATATATATTCCGTTTGACACATTATTTCGTTTTTTAATATCAATGTTTAATTCTGTAAAAATGTGTAAATGCAAATTGAATAAAATAGAAATTGATAATATTTCTTTTTGCGTGTTGACTTGAATTAGGTATGTGAATTTACTTTGATATTGATTGTTTTATCACAAGCAAACTGAGGAGAATATTAGAATTTGAAAATATATTTAATTATTCTATAAAAATAATATTATATTACAAACATATTATGACTAATATCATTATGAAATTACAATTCTTTATTATTAAGGGAATAATATAAAAACCAATAAAAGCATATTTTTAATGAGTTTCGACAACTTAATTATCATAGTTGATAGTTTACAAAGTTACTCAATTATAAATTATCTTATCTTTCTTTGAAATATGACCAACTTATGAAATGACCGGAAACTAGTTAAAATAATTGCTCTATCATATTACGCTGTTACAAGACTGACGTAAAAATTATGCGAAAGAGTTTCCATGAAGAGCATTCGAATATGGGTCAATTGCTTAACATACATTATTACATTTCATTATCTTTAGATGACAAATGTAATTATATGAATATTTTTAAATTCAATATTATACCTTTGTTAATCATATCAAATAATATGATAATATTTGTATTAAAATAAATATTTTGTGGATATTTCAATATGAATTCTAATTTTAAAGTCTACTAACATTATAAATTCGGGAATCACTGTGTCAAATATTCATTTTTATAGGATAATTATTATAAAGTGATTAAAACTCTGTACATTTTCTTTAGATATATCAATATCTATAAAATACTTCGGTAAGAAAATTTTCTAATCGTTTAATTTAATTTTGGAGTATATATTTATAAAGTGGTTAAAAGATGGCAATGATTACGATATGCAAAATATATTTCGATGAAACTGTTTCTCTAAATCATATTTTCATTCAATGCTATATTATTTATCTCTGACATGCTTTATGTCATTTTATCAATATTTCACCGAACAGAAAATTAGAGTATCAATTTAATGTATTGTTTTCTGACGTATGTCGTTGCAAGCTAGCATCGTAATGCATGAAGTAAGCAGCAAATCTTTCAATGGCTATTTAATAAATCATTTTATTAGATTTTGAAGATAAGAATGAAGGAAAGAGGAAGATTTCTTTTTTTTCGTCAAAAATATTAAATTCAAAAATAAATATATAACATCATAATTTATTGTAATATTTTATACAATATTATCACATTATTATAATCATAATAATTAAAATTATTATGCTCCTTTTTCCTTGCGTTATCCCTGCATTTCTAATATCTGTGACAAGTGCCAATCTTAGAATAAAATATCAACAGATTAAAGTACCAAAAAATTTCATCGTTTTAAGCATTCGTTTTCCTCAAATATACTTTTCCATTTCCAATTTATTAAAATGTTTACTATAATTTTTTATACTATTTAGAATTGTTTAAACCTTTTTAGAAATTCGTGAAAGACTCAATTAATAATATATAATCCTTAATATACGTATTTGCATGCTGAATTCTATAAAATGATTTTTCTCTTTGATGTTTTAAAAATGGATCCTCTTTTCTATAAGATTGTTTGTATTTGTTTTCTGTTCATGTTTGCTTCACGCATTCAGAAAAATTTCATTATACAAACGACCAACTATTCCATTTTGTCTAAACCGGAAATCTTGACAATAAGATTCGAGACTACAGATTTTTCAATAATACATTCTCAACAATAAATCTGTGAAGTATTCTTGAGAGTTTTATATGTAATACATGGCGTGTTCTTACAATAAGAACAAAGTAGAATGTCGAGATTTACAGAAAGAGTGAAAAATCCGGATGAGGTACCTTGTGACGGTATGAAACATCGCCTTACGATAATCAGCCTAGTCTTTTTTTCGTTTGCATAAAGAAATAAGAAATAACGCTAAAAAAAGTATGAATGGAGGAAAAGGTTGATAAGAATATGGAAAAGTCAAATATTGCTTTTCTTCTTGCGATATCTCACCTTCGTTGTTGGATCGCGGAGTAGATAAATGGCTTTTAAAGCCACTACCAACTACCACAACGAACGATCTTTTTTACAATTTTTTGCTCGTTTGAGCAAAGTCCTTTCTCAGTATTTACAATGAAAAACGTTCGAGCGCCATTTATTTCAGAAATTTAATTTCGTTCAGATTGCATGTATTTCGCGAGTTTTTGAAATCCATCAGCGAATGTAATTTCAAAATTTGTTACAAACTATTTATTTCAAATAGAGAGAGAGAGAGGGAGGGGGGGCTGTTGTTGCGGCAAAATAAAATCAACAAGCGATATTTAGATGCTGCTTTGCGTTTATTCAAAGAAACTTTGAGACGTGTAAGATAACATGATTGCGTTAAAATATAGGAATTTTTTGAGTTTTAATGTGCACTCTTGCCCGATGTTTTAGGTTTTTATCTTTGTTCAATTTATAAGATTTATAGTTTTCAGTAAACTGAATAATGCTGTTTCCGCTTCAATGAGCTTCAAACGAGAGCTTCGTTTATAATCACAATTGAAGGCTGTTTGAAAATTTGACCGACGTTCTTTTGCGTATCTTTATGCCCCCGTTATTAAACAAGATTAAAATAGATATGTGCTTATTTTAAAATAAAACAGGGCATTTCAACGAACCGTTGGATACGAAAATTAACTGAAAATCATTTACAGTTAAAAATAGCCTCAAGTTTTTATTTAATTTTAAATTCATGTTGCGTGCTAGTCAGAATGTTTAACTTAACTATTTGCATGTATATTGTGAAAATTTATTAGACGAGAGATGAAAATTAATTTTTCTTCACGGGAGAATTCAAGTTGATTTAATTTAATACTTTGCAATTGTACGTAAATCATTGAGCTGCAACTTTGTAATTCGATTTCTCTAGAGAAATTAAAATCATAACATTTGTATTTCTTAGGAGAATTAAAACAGTGGCAATAGTTATGCGAACCGTCGCCTGACAAATCGATTGCTATTGTAAGAATTCAAAAATGACTGAGCTGAACAGTGAATTTCCTGATCAAATCATTAGAAACTTCATTTCTTTTATTCAAACTATTAAATTTCGGATTGATTGTTAAAATTTTGAATTTTTAAATATCTGCTATATGATTCGACATAAGAAAAAGAAACATATTTTTTAAAGTAAAACATTGCTTGAATTGAATTATAAATTCAATTCAATTAAGAAGCCTACAGATAATGCATTATTACTGATTTTATATATTCTTAATTAAACGATTTTTTATTATTTTGTACGTTGAACTAACATTAATTAATTAGAAAATTGTATTTTGTTTTTAATAAAGTAAATTTAAAATTGAATATAAAAGAGTTAGATCCTAGAAGGGCAATAGTTAAGAATTAATTAGAAGAGGGTGATAGTATGAATTTTATAGAATATTTACGGAATTTTTTTCATCGGTTGAGCACATCGAAAAACTATAATAATTGCAAGAATTTCAATATAGGAGAAATATCATTATATTTATCCTGCACAGTTTTTTATAACATCGGACGGAAAATGTTTACATAAAATATATAACGCAAAATTTTTATAGTTTTCGTTTCATTTTTTCAATAACAAGACAATGAAGTAATAAATGCATAAATAAAATAATTTAAAATAGTGAAAATAATTGTAGTATAATATATATTTATTTAATTTTTATTTATAATTAAATTTGTTTGTCAGTAGTTTTAAAGTAGTCTTCCATAGCCTTAAACATATTTTTTATTGAAACTTTATAATAAATTTCATGATTTTTATAAAAATTAAAATAAATCTTCAACATTTAACATTATTAGATAAAGTATATTATAATATTATAAATAAATAATAAATAAATACAAACATAACCTATACATGCAATTTTTAATAAAAAGTACGTAAAACAATTTAATATACCCGTAAGTTAAGTAATAAAGAAACTATATACGGATGCCATTAATAAAAGTTATCACCTTACATTGAATCGTACTGACACAAGTTCTATCTTTATTCAGCTTTGAAAAGATCGTTAGATTTTACAAAATAGAGAAGCAATTCAATTTTATATTATATTAATAAATGCAATTACATGATAAAATTATATATGAACACGCGGTCGAGTGGAAAAAAATTGTCTGGATTGAGAGTGGATATCGTTTGGATGATCAGTCTGGTAATACTCACGATTATGTATTACCAGACGCTGGATAGTGACGAAAATTGCAAGCGATGCATTCGCCGGCAGACGCTGGAGAAGAGGTGCAAAAAAGTACTGCGCCATCGTGACCTTGCACATCACAAATGCATTCAACTCAGCTAGATGGAGTTGCATTTTGAATGCCCTTCATCTACTGGGAGT
>JABFPK010001859.1:0-10972 GCA_022817445.1 Habroteleia sp. ZL-2020
GAAAAGGGTACCGGAGTCACTGGAATGGTCTCTTTGTGGGGCTGCAAGAAACGAGATTGAAATTGGAGTTATTGAGCAAAAGCGAATGTTGCGCACTCAGCTCCGAGGAGCAACATCATCATGTACAGTTGTGACTGGGCGAAATAGCTATCGGCAGATAAGTGTACCGTATCCTAGGTGTCGATGCCGGTTCTCTTGGTACCTCGTGGCATCGAACCGTTTCGAGACTGGAATTGTGTTGGCCGCTCCGGGTCGTGAGCTGACAGGCCGGCCGTCATTACATCATGACTCGACGAATTTGGAGTGAGAAAAAGAGAGAATGAAAAAAGAAAATATGAAGATGAGAACGATACTTAAACGCAGCATATTTTCGGTTTGTTGAACCTGAACGCGCGATCGTACCAGTCACCTGCGTGAAAAATTTGGAATAATGCGACCCGTTGTCGAACGTGACACGTACGAACGCAATTATTTCACAATATCCAAAACGATTATTTCAAAGTTATACATAAAAAATTGATTGAAACTCATTTTTTATTCATTTCATCGCTCGTTTTAGAAGCGACTTTTTGGACTCGCTCGCCATCGCGTTCAACTCTTAATAACAGTAATCGTAATTTCAAACCTCATGAGGATCTCCCAAAATTAAATCCTTTCTCGATTAATTATTCTAAGTTGACATAAGAAATTGAAACAACTTTTTAAATTTAACTAACTAAGCGTTTCGTCACACTCGGAATGACGAAAGGCTTAATCGATGCATTCGAGTATGAAAAATGACGATGGCGAAAAAAGGGTAGATATGGCACGCATGATTCACCTATTTGTGATTAGAAAGCAACGAGCAATTTAGTCTATGTTGAGATTAGTCTATGTCAAGTTGACTTGTAATATCAACACTCTCGAGATTCCGTGAACGGAATAAAAAGCATGAAGGCCACCGTTTCTCGGCATAGAATGTTAGCCTAGGATCACGTTATTGTCACGCCTGACTTCAAATATCGATCTTTCATAAAAGCGTAGAAAAAAGTGCGACGAATATGTCCCTTGCCAAAAGCTAGTTTTGTTAGTTCGCCGACGATTAATAACAATTTCTTAAACTCAACTCGCAACTCGTTCTTGTCAAATTATTTCACATCTCGGCCTCTTTATTCATTATTTTTGTCAACGCACGTAGATGTGGAAATGTGTCACGAAAATCAGCGTATCGATATCTGTATTTTTAAACGAAACGCATAATTATACGATATCAATGGTTGCAAAAAGCACCACGGTTATTAACCTTTCGCTACACAGATTGATTAACATGATTCTCCTCTCGTAAAGAGTGTTTCGCTTGTAGAGAGTACACGACAGGTGACTCGCATAATCCGTACTAATGTTAGTTATGATCGTACCATAATGATTACAATCCTTTCTTGTTATCAAACAATCCTTCTATTGAGCGACACGCAAAATAATTGCATAACCCGTAACCATGAGAAATTAGGCACGCCAAAGGGGTAATCATCGAGGGGTTAATAACCCACCCTCGCAGCACGAGTGCACTTTCCCTTGTCTCAAAATTAACCACGTTAATACAACAAATTTTTGTTTCCCTCGAATCCTACTTTTATCCTCAATCAAAATTTGCAATACCGCACTTTTCAATTTCTAAAAATGCATATCTTTTACTCTGAATTATTTTATTTATTTACAGAAAGAAACACTGTTTAATCTTTTTCCTTCTACAGGAGAAATTAATTAAACATTTGTATTTTATTAATTTAATTTTCTTATCGTTTCACATCAATTTTCAATCATGTTCGATTGTCAACGTTTTTTCAAAGCGCTATTCCTCTAAAGCTCTCCACCCACCTAATAAATTAGGAACCTATAATTCAGAGTCGACCATCTGTTTACACGATAAATAAGTCTCAACGTTAGATTTGAACAAAAAATACCTATCGTTTGTCTCAGATGAATAACACAGCGTAGATTACGACGATTAATGTATGGTAATCAGTTTCTTCGGGCGGCCGCGGTAATGTGATTCGCGACGCGATAAGAAAGATTTATTGTGTTACCAATAAATTTATATCAGCTACCGATATACTCGCGAGGAAAAAATTAATGACAAATTTCAAGGTCGAATTAATTAACATTGCGGAAAGAAAAATTTGCAATAACTCAAACCGAGTTTGCAGTGAAATATTGCCGGCAACTCATGATGGTAAATAATATACATCTGATCACTGTCACACGGTAATTGTTACGTGTTTATCATTGTTTCATTATCTTTTATAGCCATTAATTTAATATTTTTTAAACATATTCAACTCATATATATCCCGCGCTTGAAAATTTGATCATCCATAAGTTGTTACCGTATACTTATTGGTTTTTTTTAAATTTGTTATTTCTCGTCAACAAAAATTTCAGTTTTTTTTAATTTAAAATATTGATGAAATTCCTTCGTCGATATTTATATATATATATATTAATCTTCGTTTTTGATCTCGTTTCATTATATTTACAATTTCATTTTTTTCACCGTTTTTATTTAACAGATTAATTCTGTGTTCATCAATGATCAATTTTTTTTACTCTAACTGTTCAATTTTCTATTAAACGGCTTTGGATTGAGTAGAAATAATTCTGTTCGTACAAAAACTAGTCCAATTTCCGCGGGTTTCTGTAATGAATTACGTGTTTCATTATAACCTATTCAACTTAGAGTTAGCAATTATAATAGTAATAAGTGTTTTGTTTAAAATGCCAAGATACAAGAATTTACTTAACTTTTCAGACTTTTAATATGAATTCTTTACAATATATCAAATACAATCTTTAACCATCAATATTATTTAGTACTATTTATTTTGATTAGCTTTTTCATATTTCATTAATTTTTTTATACTCTCTATTTTTCTTTTTATATTATTTTAATATATCCTATTTTGGGAATTTGTTATTACATTTTTCTTATATACATATTAAAACTAAATTTTACTCTTATTTTGCATTGAATGTTTAATTAGAGTATAAAATATCATTCCTTTATGTATATAAATATAACATAATCAATTTAAACATTATACAATGCCACGTATTCTCATTTCGAAACGTATAATTAATTAAAATATTTCTAAAAATTAATAAACTTTTTTCACAGAATATAACGAATTTAATTAATTAAACAGAATTGTTTGTCTACATCGTCTAAAAAAATCAAGCGAAAATAATCTTTTAATTTTTTCATGAAATACGTGACAATCGAATACTATCGGGAAATAACAATTTTTCGGGATTTCTCTTTCAGTTTACACACTGTATCGCCGCCAATTTAATGATTTCGTGATATTCCAGTTAAGAAACAATAACGCGTTTTTTTCCGTGAAACCGTGTGACGTGCATTGAAAATGTTTTGTTTTACTTTTACTCGCGCCAAGGCGTATTAGAGACGAGGAGAAGCGAAAGGCGATCGATCTAGGTCTCTCGCGAGGAATGGCGGCCAAAAAAACGCGCCATCGCTCGCGCGACCGACAAAAACCCGCGAGTAGTTCGAAAAATTGATTGATGCCGAAAAACATCGGCGCGTCGTCGCCACAAAGTGCAAATGTACTAAACACAACCTCGTTCGGATATTAATACTTTAGCGCTGGAATAACGGTTTATAAATTGGCAGGCGTTAATAATGATGCTTGTACTCGCAGTTCGACCATAAAGTTAACGGCCAGTATTGACCTACAAATTCTTGTATTTTACATTGGATTAATTAATTTTTTGCGTTGCCAAACTGGCGAATGCGTATATCGATATTCGACGGATTAAAGGGTTAATGAAAAAAATTATCTAAATAGAGTAAACTACAGAAGGACGAAAAATAAATTTGTTAACTGGTAGCAGAACTTTGAATTGTGTAAAATATTTTCTTAATTGTTGGAAGAATATGTTTTTCAGATTTAGAATTGTAAAATTAAAATAAAATGTACGAATGAACAAATTGAGAACAAACTTGTATAAAGTAAAATACGTCTGTTGAACTGATAAGATAAAACTTATTGAATGACGAAATTGCAGCATTAAAATAAGTATATTAGAAATATGAAGGTACCATTATAATTTATTACAATGGTTTTTGAAAATTATAATTAATTTTATGTTATTTAAACGAATTGGTTTAAGTATTAAAATATAATATTCGTAGTTAAAGGATGCATCCTAGGTCCTAAAGGAACTAGTATTTTATAAATAAAATAAAAAAGCGATGTTTTGTAACACAATTTTTGAGGTAGTTCAAGGTATGGTTGCAAAAGCGAGTCTGTATTTTGTGCATAGTGAAGCAACCTTTTGTACCATGAAATTAATTATGTTCTAAGTAGAGTAATTAATCTTCACCTTCTAATTTTAATTTTTATATTTACTTTATTTACGAAATAATTTATATTAAATTTACTTATTATTTGGAATATCAAAATTGATTTCTTAACGGTTAAGAATTTATTCGCAATTTTGATCTGATTCACAATTTGTAAGAATCATTAATAACAATTTAGATTACGCAATTCGTATAACATGTAATAATTTACATTAAAGAAATTTGTCATAACTAAAAATTAAATTAATGAAAACAATTTCATATTTGCCAGTAATATTTTACTTAATTTTGCTTTTTACACGTTCGATATTTTATTTTAAAACTAAATGGTTTGAGAATAGAAACATTGTAACATAAATATTTCTATTTTTCTACTATATGAGTAAATCGGATTTTCTATATCTCAACACCAAATTAAATAAGACAAATTAAAATATAAATAATTAAAAGCTTTCAAAAGAACAAACTCCAAATTTGTTAAAATAGCAAATTCTAGCTCATTTCACTTCAAATTTTAAATATGATAATTACAGCGTAGACAAACGTGGCAAAAAATTGCGGAGTCTTGAGATTAGATAACATCGGTAGATAAGTGAGTACCTCATTACGCTCGTTAAGTAACCAGCAATTTCCAAATTAAAACCAGTCACGAAAGACAGGTATGGCATAACTACAATAACAGGTGTAGATTTTCAGATCGAAATAAGAACGGGCGGAGTTCTTTTCACCTGATTATGAATAGTCATTGGTTACCTGGCTGACTTCTTTAACACCTTTAAGTGTGAAAGATGTCGAGTGAGCCAATACAATATTCAAAATCGTTATAAGTCACGTTAATTTAACCGATGTGAAGAAAGAAAGATGATGGAAAATCGTGAATAACCGGAGGTGCTGAAATTGCCTGCGTTGATTGATAATATGTAAATGTGAAATGAGTTGCGGAAAAATGATACTACAGCCGAATACATGTGTAAGTTATAAATTAGTAAGTTTAATATTTTTCTTTTACAAATCTTTCGCTAAAACACGCGCAATGAAAATAAACTACTAATTCTTTTGAACGTAAATATTGTTTTTAACATGAAAATGATATTTTTACAGTATAACATTTAGGAAATGTGGAATCAATTTAAATATGGTTAAATTCAATATTATAGAAATGTATTCGTTTGCGGTATTAGACCAATTTTTTTCCTTCGTTAATATTAGTTAAGTATGCAATTTAAAAATGGTATTATATACGTTAATAGATAATGAAGTGGGTAGTTACGGAATTTTTTGGCATTTTGAGAGAGGCAATTAATTAAAAAAATCAGAATCATTATTGTGGAACTCCGCCCGCACGAAAATAAAGATCAACCGAATGCCGATCGAAAACTCTCCTTTTCAATTTCCAAAACAGATCCATGTTTTTCAAGGATACCTCAAAATTAGTTCTTTTGATGAGGGTTATGAGTCTATATATATTCCTATACAGTAAAAATATCGATGGAACTATCTATCGTATGAAAAATTATTATTGGTAGTATAAAATATTTTGGAAGAGGTTATTAACTCATATTAAAATTAGCCCGTCCTGTTTTCAACATTTCAAATTTATCTACCATGTCATCCTATGTTAATATAATTGCATGACGTTCTTGAAAATTTTATCTTTTTCAATTCTTTTTTTTCATGAAATTATTTCTTCTGGTAATTTCTAACTGAAAATCTTACAAAAAATATATTTATATAAATCTACATATAATTATAATAAAGTATAATTAAAAATATAAGTATTTTTGTATAATAAATTAAAAAATAGACAATTTAAATTCTGTTCCTTTCCATAATTCGTCATGCCTTTTCAAAAACTCAAAAATTTGCAAACTCTGCATTAGTTGCAAAATATCTTCACCTCAAGCGTTTGACAGCGGAATGTAAAGGCGAAAATTTAAGATTAAAAAGGCACCGAAACTGGGAAGAAAACGAACAGAGTAAAAAAGGGAACAGAAGTTCGGAGGCCGGGAGGGAGGAAGGTAAAAAGGATAAGGAGGGCCTCCTTCGGGGTTGTATGGCGTCGCGCGCACGGCAATCCGCATTTTCCCCGTGGGCTACTAATTAATTACTGTGATTAATCAGAAAAGTTTGTAATTAGAAAGTTTCTTGGGGAAATTAAAATGACGGCGAGTGACGGAGCAAGGAAGCAGACACCCCCAGGGATGCAACGCCGCTAAGACCAACATCAGCGAGCGGAGTTTCCGATAAACTCATTAATTGAGGTGGATCGCTTCGCTACGTTTCGAGAAGACGCGGGAGAGTACGGGGCCCCCACTTTTCCGTCTTCGTCGCGCACTGCCTCGCTCACGCGAGCACTCGGCGCCGCTAAATAAGGGCACGCAAATGGCCGCCGCGCAAACGAACACCGTTTCGCGTTCGAGTCGCGAATGCGCCATCAAAATCATTTCGTGATTAATATAATTTTCGCCAAATTCTATTTTCTCCCAAAACTTGGACCAGCAATCTGCACCAGTAAATAACTCATCACTTTCTATCGCCCGTTACCATTTCGTGGCCATTTTTCTTAATTTGTTATTATTGATTTTCGCTTTGCAACCATCATTTTAAAGGTGCTCGGACCGCGATATTCGGATTTTGGAAACATCAAATGTGGAAAATATAGTGGCATGATTGATGCATGGCATGAGTCGAAGATGTTGACGGGAACGTTTTAGTGGGGCCGTTTTATTTATTTCGATATTTAGGAAAATCGTCCCGCTTGAAATAAAATGTATGAATCCATTGTTCTACGTTCGTGTAGATTTCGTCACGTTCAATCAATTATCTTCGTATAATTAATTTTTCCATTTCTTTTTTTCCCACAAAATAACCAATATTTTGACATTTCCAATTAGTGTTCATTCATGGTCATTCAACGTTGCTATTAATTTCTCGTTTAAAAATGTGCTCTAATCACTTTATTTGTTAATATTAATCTTCACTTTGTTATCTTTCCTTTCGTCTCTCATTCACACTTAATTTGCTCGATCAATCGATTAATGTTTCCCTCTTCGTTTTTTCAAGATCAACATTCAATTAACACTTTCTGCGTTTTATTTATATTATTTATCACTTAAACATCCACAGTTTGATCGACAATTCCATTTTCCAGACTGCTCTTAGTTTTAGTCCAAAGTGATTATTCTCTCCGTGTACCTCCGGTATAATTATTATTATTATCAAAGCATTCGAAAACTCGTCTAACTAATAACGGGGAACGCGCATTTTTCTAACCAGCTGATATGAACCGCAACATCCATCGCAAATAACATGGTAGCGCCCATCAAATACCATTTATCAAATATAATCGAAAAATAGCGCACATGGAATACTCGCATAAATTCCAATCAATTCGAACGTTGCATTCACAAGTACGGAAAACATAATCTTCATTGAGCGAGCGACCGACATCGTCAACGTGACATTCTACTGAACGTTTCAATCAGTGTGAAACACACGCAGCAAAATTTGAACAGAAATGCAAATGCGGTACCAATGACCGATCACCAGTTGGTAGACCTCGATAGCTCATATCACACGGGCCAGTTGGGTACCCCATTATTCCCTACCCGTCGAGCGTTTCTATCACGCATCCGGAAACTGCGGCTACTATATTTTTTCTTGAGTGCTGAATATTCAACTCGGCGTTCATTGACTTCGCACTAATCCCGCTGATACGCTCGCCCGCGCGCAAAAATTCGTTCTCTAAGTACCTAAAATTATGTCGCCGGTAAACATTGAAATGAAAAGAGAAGAAGAAACAGAAAAAACTGCAAGTGAGAAATATAAATGCAATAAATAGGTTTGAAGAAGTTAATAAAATAGTTTTGCAGAGGGATCACGACAACCGCGCGATACGGGGAAAAAATAAGAATAATTATTTGAAAAAGATGAGAGAGACGGCGATCTAAAAATAATAAGCAAGACAAAAGAAAATGTTGTTGAGTAAAAAAGCGTTCCAGCTCGTTCGACGATAAAAGAAAATAATCAATGGCTGGAAGAATAATCAATACTCAATTAACTGACAACAGAGTTGTTATGCAAAAAATAAAACCGAAAAAAGCAGGTGTCATTTTTTGCGATCGCCGTGTCGTCGAGCAGACAAATCCTGTAGAAGTGGAACGTCTCCAATTAATCTGAGCAGATAATGCCGTGGAAACCTTTCACGACAGATTCCGCGAATCTGTATAGGCGGCGATCAAATAGGAGTCTTTTCCAGCGCGAAAATAAATAAATGGAAATGCGGAAAAGTGCGCTTGGGGTGACCTATAATTTTCGAGCCGAGGTTACAAATTGAGTCGATTTTGTAATCGGATTGAAATAGGAACGGCGCTTTTCCAGTATTTTGATATTCCAGATTTGCCTCTTGACTTTTCGCGAGCTAAAACTTAAGATATGAAAAGTGATCTAACTTAATTACATCTCAAACTTAACTGCGGATATTTAGAGACAATAAAAAAACTGATTTTAATTTAAAATTTGTTGAGGATAAATGGTTCAATTCGTTCCTTAAATAGGTCATTCTTGTTTCTTCTGCCATTTAATTAGGATCATCAATCGTCGAGTGAACCACTTTGCTAAATTTATGTGACATGATTCTGGGTTAGGGATTACTTGAAATATATAATCAAATTTCGTCGCTAAGAATGTGGAAAACAATCTGCGCGGATCACCCTTCTCTTTTCTCCGTCTGCGCTATCATTTTTTAGGTTGAAGGGAGCCGCGAAAATCACGTCGCACCCTAAACCATTAGTCGGTTAAAGGGAGCAGTGATATCTCCAAGCAGACCCCTTTTCGATATTCCCCCTTCTTGTAGCCGCAGATTGAAATTCTTAGGCCGTTCATGTCAACCTCGAGATTTCATTATTTCTCTTGTGACTCTATCTAGTAATCATCTATTACATCCTCCGTCACCGTATCGCAGCTAATATTCAAATTTTCGATGTCATTTTTTATTCAAAGTAATAAATCCTGCTTTAATCAAATAAAGAAGCACGATTATCATTTACAAAATTTTTTTAATATCAGCCATCTATTGCTTCTACGACATCTGATATATGAACTTGATAGGTAAACAACATTTGCAACATTTTTATCCTTATTTTATTTTTTCCAACAAAACGAGATGAGTTAATCGGTTCAAATTTATCTTCGTTCAATCATGTTTATTAAATTCATTCCTATTTGTCATTTCACAAATGTTGGAACAAAAATTTGTTCTTGTATCTTCAATTTTGGATGGGACCAATCCCTAACTTTTTATTATTACATATTCCTAATTCAACTTATTTTTATATAACGCAAAATATATATATTTAATCCTCTTCTTAACTACATTGTTTCCCCCGCTCCACTTCATAACTAGTGTAAAATGAAAATAATTTGCATATAAGTTTCGTTACATAATTTGCAATATTTCGCGCATAGCTTTGACATCTAATTCCCTCGCATCGATCGCCTTGTCTCATATTAATACTGTCATAAACCATCGGATGTGTGCGTCGGTGTAAATGTTACAGCGTCGTTAACGTTCAGAACGAAAACTGCTTACACTTGACGCTACACGACGGGATTTCGTTCGGGGTCGACTGGAGATCTTTTAATTTGAGACCAAATTCCTCTCGAGAGTAAAATGCGGGGAGCCACAAGAGCGGTTAGATTGCGCAAAGGGTGGCAAAGAACCGTCTGCCTGTGCGTCCCCCTAAATTCGAAAACACCCTTGTTTGCAGGTTCCTACGGTCGAGCGCGCTTTTCTGATATGTCTCAATGTATACTTCAATGGTAAATATGAATTTCGCGTCGTACATACATTCGATCAAATTTACAGTATAATCAACAAGAGTTGGCACCAAACGACGTCTTCCATTCAGCGAGGCTTAAATTTGGGCGAATTGTTTCGGACAAATGTTTGGATTACGAGGGGATTGTTTATTTAGAGTTTATAACGGGGATTTGATTTTAAATGTTGGAACAGCTAAGAAGTGCCGACATTGATTATGTCTTGGCGTATTGTGGCATTATTCGCGGTCACAAATTTTGCTTTTTCGTTCCCTTTATAATAAGTTGATGTAATGAAAAACGTATCAGTTTTTGTTTTGTAATTATCGTATTTGAGAAAATTATTATTATATATTCCATTGCTGTTATTCCTGCACTGAGAAAAAAGTTAGTGTAAGTTTAGCAATATTTTCTAGCCTAACTGGGATATACTTGAATTATATCAATATCTGATATATTTTCTAAGATAATTTGCGATACGAATTGCACTTTGATTCATAATTGTAATATATTAACTTATAAAATATAGCAAATATGAATATAATGCAAGTATATCCTATTTGGGCCAGAAGATATTGCTAAACTTACACTAATTTTTTTCTCATTGTGAATTGATTATATATATGTATGAGATAATATGAACTATTATTTTAAATCTTTCTCCCAGAAAAAAAAGTATGTATTTACGCCAAACACATATTCGTAGTTGGATCCAAAGTGTTTGAGTTAAACATTGATGTATTTGCTGTACAAACAAATGTGGTTGAGCCGAACAAAGTATCAAAAAATTGTATG
>JABFPK010001860.1:0-10968 GCA_022817445.1 Habroteleia sp. ZL-2020
ATACTGAAGTACTTGAGTAATTAGATCAAAAATACCTAAGTACTTGAGTAATTAGGTGCAAAATTATTAAGTAATTGAGTAATTGAGCAAAAATGTACTTAGCTTGCCCAACTCTGCTTAAATGGACCCTACGAGGTATAAATCAGACATAAACCCGAAATGAGCCAGATTCTTATCAAAGGTAACCCTTTTTCAACCAAGCCAGGGCCCGCTTTCTTCCATGGCACGCCCGATCAGATTTTTACTTGGGCAGACTTTTGCCAGACTTATTTTTTCTACGCGGGATATATCGTTGTGTATGATTCCTAATATATTTGTTATAATATAAAGTCGATATAATGCGTATTGTGCGATATCATTTTTTCAATGCATTAATTTTACTATACATTTACTACAAATTTATACGGCTAACGTAAAATATTTTATGCAGTTTCAAATATCTATACTGCTACAAAATAAAGTTTTATTTTGTTAATTTTCACTTCAGTTGCTTTGCAGTAAAAAACGCATTAATTCGAACTCATTTGTGTAGTTTTTTTTAAATTTCATGTACGCAGCTTTAAAAAATGTATACGCTTTTTCAAATTGAATACCACACATAATTCTTCGTGAATTTATTACATTTATTCTTTTATTTTAGGTTTATTCACGTTTGGGTAAAATGCTGATAGAATTTCATTATATGGCATTTACAACACTAACATCTATAAAGAGTAATGACGCATCTCCTACTAGAACTTGAACTCTAATTTAACATTGTTTCACGAACTTTGCACTACGTGCGAAATACAATCGACTGATTGAACCCTAATCATTCAGCATTGGCAGATTGAATAAAAATCACCTGCAAAAGATAAACTGTTTGCAAACGCTAATTGTTATATTTTTTTACGAATAAAAAAATATTTTACAAACTATGTATAAGAAAAGTTTCGTTATATAAAAATTGGTTTTATAGTATTGGCACAATCCTAATTTTTTTGTATTTTTTTGGCAATTTTGAAAATGTGGTCAAATAAATTCCAAAAGAAAAAAATGTAATATATAGGTAGAGGGATGTTCAGAAACTTATTTGAGTACTCAAAGTACGATTTGTGGAAGGAAATTGAAAAAAATTTTTTTCATCAGTTTGCTCTGTTGGTGTTCCAAAAACCTGAAATCTGGGCACCTAAAATTGGTGAAAAAATATTTGTCCTCATTTTGCAGTTTAAATACTATTTTCTATTTCCTTTCACATCTGGGATGAGATTTACATTCAATTTTTCGAGATCTGAGTCATTAATTTTTTTGACCCGTCGAAATTCAGAAGGTCCCACCCTGGACAAATTTTCAGTTTTAGGTCGGATTTCTGAAATAATAATTAGAATTCTCTTCAAACTATCACCTAAATATATAAGTATCTATATTATTCTAGTACAGAAGTTAAATCTCTACAACAAACACTTCGTTAGATAAAGATCAGTTGATTAGTATTGCCACAATCATAATTTTTCTGTTTTAAAATTTCTCATTTTTCGATAGCATTTTTTGGCAATTTGGACAATTTTATCATATGAAGTCCAGATGCAAAAAAAATTCTTATATAGATTGAGGAAGGCTCAGAAACTTATATATGCACCCAAAATACGATTTGCGGAAGCAAATTGGAAAACAAAAATTTTCATCCCTATGCTCAATTTATGTTCCAAAAATTTGCAATCTGGTCACCTGAAATTGCTGAACTTCGTTCATCTAAAATTAGACAAATTATCCAGTTATGCTATCGAGTACACAAACTCTTCATGCCAGGTTAACGTTTATATTACAAATCCTCTTATCAAATCACTAGTCAAACTCAATAATTATAGAATGAAACTTATCAAAATTTAATCCTTCCATATATGTCTACAAGTGCTTTTAATCGATTACAAATATGTAATCTTCATATAAAATTTAACAAAACATGATTATATATTTTATTATATGTATATATTTTTCATCTTTATCTTAAAATTATTAATGGTAAGCACTTTGTTATTTTTTAAACCATTTATGTAATTGATGTTTAATTTTTCTCGTAAGTTTGTATATATATTTTTGAATGTGTGCCAAAGCATAAATTTTCGAGAGCTGGATCAAAATATTTATATGTATATGTATTTTCATTATGTGTATACGAAATTGATGGTTTATACCCGAATTTTAGCATGATCAGTATTTTCTTAGAACAAAGGAGTGTTATTTGGTTTCTATTATGAGATTTCTGTGGTATTATTACAGGAATGTTATAGGAATGACGCAAGAACGCTGTGGAACGTTTTAATAGTGCTCTAATATTGCTGTGTACATCTACATTATCACTCGATTAATTTCTACTAACATTGTTATAGGAAAATTTGTTTACTCGTATAAGAAAATAATCACAATTCTCAAATTTTGTTATCAAAATAATTAATAATATAAGATCAATTTTTTAAAGCATCCTAAATTAAGTTTTTATACGTAATTAGTTTTTCTTAAAGAAAATTGAATGTAAAATATAATATGAATTGTGAGAGAAAAATTAATTAAATAATTGTCCTCAATATGCCCAAGTCGTTCCTTTTTGTTCAATAACAGTAGAAAAGGGTGACCATTAGGAACAATATAAAATTCCTGGGACTTATTTTAGTGACTTTAATATTTATTAAAAGCCAACGTTTCGTTCTTTTTGTAAGAACCTCATCAGGGCTACAAAAAAATATATTTTTTAATAACTTTATAATTTATAAAATAATTTTAAATTACAAATTAAAATTTAGAAAGCTTAAGGACTTACCTTGTTGTATGATTAAAATTTTAATTTTTAATTATTAAATATTTGTGTGAGCGAACAACCGAGTTAGACTGAGATATGAATTTAAAGGTTTAATGGACCAATATTATGTTTATATTATTATATTTTCAAAAAATATGGTTTTAATAATTATTTCCACTTTACATCTTGCAAAAAAGTCAAAATGTCGAATTTCTCCAAATGCCGAAAAACTCGTCTTTGCACTCAGAAAAATGTTTTGTTGTGTCAACAGAATTTTGGTTTTCACAACAAAATAATTTAGTAGAAATATGACCAACCAAATTTTTGGTTCACGCAACGAAATTTTGTTCGTTCAACAAAAGCATAATTAAACTATCTCAAACAAATATTTTAGTTGATATACCAAGCCATAATTTCATATAGTAATAAACATTCACACAGATAAAATTGTCGTAGACATTTTTCTAATTGTACAATTATTTCGTTCGAAAAAAAACTTCCCGCTGTAGGATTCGAACTCGGAACGTTACGGTGTCGGTCGAACGCTTTAACCACTGGGCTATTATAATTAATAATTATATAATTATAATTTAATATGTAATAAATAAATACAAAATTAGAATATCTATATAATAAATAAAAAATAATTAATAAATATGCTTTTTGGTGAAAACAAAATATTTAGAAATATAACTTAAAATATTGTATAAACATCAAGAAAATATTAAATATCCGCTCTATTATTTTTTTAAATGATTTAATATTTACAAATAAATATTTTGTTATGTCAACCAACAAATTTGTTTGGACCAACTAATTATATCCAACCAAACTATTTAGTTGCACGTAATAAAATGTTTTTCTGAGCACATGTGGATAGAAGGTAAAAGTATTTTGCGCAATTTTTGGAAATAAACATTTTTTTAACAAGGACTACAAAAATAAGGGTTTCGTCATTGGTTTAGCAAGCAATTTGGTACTATTATTGTATATTATACAAACTTTTTTCGTCGTATAATATACGTGTATATATATATATATTTTTTTTTTTATTTTTTTTATTTTCAAACTGCAGTTTATCGTTAAAATGCAGTTACCTTATTTACATGAAAAAAACTCTAAACCCTCGAAAATACGAAAAGTGTAAATTCTGCACATTCTGTAATCCATATAACGTTCAATTTTCTGCAACACACTTGATCTTTTGAACAAGTTTGAAAACGAACGTTGTATTCACTACATAAAAAGTAACATAGGAAGCATAAAGGAAACGTTTCGTAAATGTATGGGAAAAATAGACAGATTAAATGTGTGTGAGTTTTTTTGCTCTCATATTTTGGCAATACAAGTAAGTATATGTATATATAATATCAATATATATTACATATATAAATAACAATAGTAAAAATGTCTACTGAGCTTTTAAATTATAAATAAATACTCGTTTATGAACGAAAGCATTTTTTCCATACAATTATGCACTTTTTAATAATTCATAATTATATGTACAATTTTATAATTAGTATGAAGCACCTATGCAAGAGTACGACTTCATATTGGCTGTTTTGCTTATAATTTGATTTAATAATGCATGTAGTGAAATCGTTTGTTATTATTTTTATTATTCTAAAAAAGCAAGAGGAATAAACTTATTAAACTTTCAAATCGGAAAATGCATTATGGTATTAATAGCTTATGTAAAGAACATCACATATGTGCATTTTAAGACGTTTTTTCAATATTATTATGTAAACAATAATGTATTTAATATACTATAAAAAACAAAAATAAATTCTCAATAAAATATAAAAGCTTAAAATTATTAAACTGTGAAAGTCGACAAAAATGCTTGTCAAAATAACCAGGTGGCTCTTTTTTCTCTCCAATTTAAATAACATATATATAAAATAATATATATGTAATAAATATATAGTATAATATAAAATAATATTTAAATATAAAATTCAATTTTTTATACTAAACTGAGAAAAATTTGTCATGCATGAGTAATTATTGTTTAAACAAGTAATCCAGTGCCTTTAAAGAAATAAACATACAAATTACTGTTTTTAACAGAAATAAGATCTATTTTATTAGTTTATTTTGCAATGAAGTGAAGAAAAATTTGCTGTTAAAAACAGTAATTTGTATGTTTAAGTCTTTAATGGCGCTGGGTTATGGTTTAAACAGTAATTATTCATGACAAAATTTTCTGAGTGAACAGTATCATTACAATTTTATAGTATTTAAATATTTCATAATTTGATTCAACTAAATCAATTATAATAATATTAAGTGGATATTATATACTGTTACTGTAATATTAATGAAATGTATAAACAAAATTTGAATTATTAATGCCAAAGTAATGATAAATCTGCTTATTATAATTACATTTCAAGTATGATACATAAATACGTAATAAAAATAAATAAATAAATTAAAATAGCATTGACATAGACGCAAAAAGTCGCTTTCCGTGTTATAACGATCACTTTCTCTAAGTGCGTGCGCGGCCTCCTTATGCGAATAAAAATGTGTATGTGTATGTGCACATCTAGAAAGTAAAAACTAAACATATATTACTAACTTATAGTCATCGTAATTTCAAGTTTACTTCAGTTTTTCATTCACTTTTAACATTCCATGGCGCATATAAAGTTGTCAATATATTTTTTAGATTTTCATTTTCACAATTAATAAACATATATATAATTATACACTTTTATAATATTTTTAATATATAAATGTAATAATTTCTTTCGTCATAGAAACGAGAATTCAAAGGCGTTTATCAAACTTCCTTATTACGACAAACAGAATTATAAATTTTGTAACATCTTTACAGATTTAATTTTAATTTTATCATTAAATGCAGTGAATTCCATACCAAAAAAGTAGATGCATTTATTGGAAAAGATCCTCTTTCAAATGACAAAAAAATCACTATTGTACACAAAATCAAATGCAAGAATTGCAATTGCATTTACATTGGTGCAACAAAAAGAATTCTCTGTGCTCGGATTAAAGTACACTCATACCGTATAGTCATAAAACATCTTATTGACAATCCGCAAAATGATTTCGACTGGGACGATGCTGAAATCCTTGATTTTGAAAGCAATTCTAAACTTAAAAAAGTTTCTGAATGAATTCAAATAAAATTACAGAATGATAGTGATATTAATCAAAGATCTGATCTCTCTGATTTGCATCATTCATATGATAATATACTTATATCAAATTTCAACTTGTAAATTTGACCTTCTTTTATTTCTTTACTTTCTTTCCCAACTTTAAGTTTCTTTCCTTACTGATTTTACATTTTCTTGGATAAACAGAAAAATGCACGTGTTTGCCCCTTATGGAGATTACATTTTTTAGAAATAAGTTAACACCTTGTGTAATAATATGTAAATAATAATTTTTGAGAAAATAAAAGACATTAACAATAAAAATATGTATCATGAAAAACATTAGAATATGATTATATGTTTGTAATTATAATATAATACATATCGAAATAATTTATTATTATCATGATGTTTTAAACTGTGTATTTTGATATTGAATTGTTGCATTGCAGTTCTAATGAGGGCCAACACGTAAAATAAATTATCTTTAAAATAAATATTAATATTCCTAATTAGCAAGTCTTCTTCAACGCATTTATTTATTATAACATTTAATTCAAATGTCAGTTATGAAAATAATATTTTCATAATTTATTTGTTAATTTATTTATTCATTATACGGACCAATGTCCCGTTTTGAAACTCTATATTCATCAGAAAATAACACAATTATAAATTATAATATAAAGCATTTTTAATCAATTGTTTCACGTTAATAATAATATTTAATATTAAATAATTTAAATTGATAGTAACGATGCTTTAATTCTATTTATATATGCATATTATAGTTTTTTTATTATTTATTTTGTTACATTTTATAATATAAATTACATATTAGAATAATAAATATACAGATAAAACATTGTTATAGGATGTCATCACAATTTATTCAAATAAAATATGCTTAAAATATGCTATTCTGTTAAAAGGATGAATTTGTCATTTGAATTTGGCGGTCAATTCAAAAACATTCACCTCCTTACTTTAGACAGACTCCAGTGCAAATGCTCGAAATTCACAAAGTTATTTTTTATAACGAAATTTTGCATCAATTATTATTGTGTTATATTTTTAAACAATCGCATATATCTTTATATATAATCCTTTGCTAATATTTTAACTCACATGTTGCAGTATTAAACATTTATTTATAAAATTTCGCAATATTTGTATTACTGTACTACTTGTAATTATTGAAAAATACAGGAATTAAAATGTTGGAAAAATAATTAAAAACAGGAATGAGAAAATAAAGTAGAACATGGACATCTACATCTCATATATGGAATTGGTAGAAAAACTTAAACCAGATTTATGTCAGGAAAAGTTAAACAGGAAGTGTGATTGAACTTAATAAAGAATATTTATTAGGCTTAAGTAATTAAAATAATGCGCAAACATTATTTTATGCACGTTATGCATTGCTTGTTGAGGTTAATTGATTTTGTTATTTAGTAATTAATACATCTAATAATTCTACTTTAAAAACTTCCGGATTAAATTCTCACAATTGCAATGTATCTTGGTTTGATTTATAATTAAATATGTTTATAATGATTAACATGTTATGTTTGCATCTAAAACTGTAAAGTGATATTAGATATTAAGTTATTTGTAAGGTAATTATTATTTAGGAATAGCGTAATTACAATTTTTAATACACATATCCGAATTATTCAATAAAATTGTAAATTTTATACAGTATAACTCACGTATGGCACAAACGGATAATCAACGTAGATCATTTTCCCTATTTAAACGATAAGATGAATACATTATTTTCAAATTCAAAATAATGCAATTATTGAAGACAAATTCCAATGAATAAATTTAACGATGCAATTATAATGTTCATTTTTACCGTTAATTACAATACTATAATTCAAATAATGATAAAATTGCAAATTTAGTTTTCTCAAATGTGATTTGTATATTTATATAAAGAATTGCTCCTCAATTACAAATTATTATGACATTCCCGTTCAATAATTTCGGCTTCAACTGATGTTGACAATTATGCTAAGATTGACAGATGCGCTAGTAACCGTTACTGGGATCGCTGTAGATTGAACTAGATAATCAATGTTTTAATAGATATTAATGATACAAAATTCCAAAAATATATCATCATAGTTTAAGATGCATTACTAATCTCCAAGTAAAAGAAAAAGTATTTAGAAACTTCTTTCTCGGTGTAAGAAATTTTATTTTTTGAATTATGCAGACGTTTCTTTTATAAATTAATTCCGTCTTCACTATTATTATTTTTAAATGCGTCTTCAAAAAGGCATTGGTTTAAAATCATTTATTATTTAATTTTCTTGGATATCAAAAGTATGAGTTAAAATGCTTAGTTTATTCTTATGTGTGTGTGTGTGTGTGACACGTTATTTCATCAATTTTAAACGGAACTTTTATTCCAAGAAAACATGTAAAATAAAGGTAATTTATATGTTTTAATAAGACAGAAATAGAGCAATTATTTTTAATTTGATTTGAATGCAATTTTAATTGCTGATATATAATCTGAAACTATTTCTGTAGCTGTAAGAGGCTAGCGGTACGAACGTAAATCGCGAAAAAATTTTGTGTAATTGTTAGTGCTTCAAAGTTAGAAATTTACACAGTAAAAGATGTAAAAAAATGTGTGATGCAACTGATGTACCTTTTTCCGATGCATAAAACTTACGTGTGAATGAAAGATAGATTCAACAATTTTCTCTGTAATTTGAAATTATTACAACTTGACTGTTTTTTTCATTATAATTGATGTGAGTGTTTAATAATTTTCTATGGACAGAAATAAATGCTGAATATTTCAGAATAAACATAGCAAAACATTGTAGTGAATAATAATATAAATTGTAATAAAAAAAATTTAAAACAAAAATAGTGACAAAACTAAAAGAATAACTATATAATTCTTAATTGATCGTGATCATAAGCTTCATCAAAAAAAATTCTAGAGAATCAATTATAAATAAAAAAATATAAATTATTTGATAAACTTAATTTCAACGTGTAATAAATATATTTTATGTTTATTAAAAAAACTTTGCATTTTCCCTCGGCTTACCTTCGCCTTTCACGTTTTATTTTTATAATTAAAAACTTTTGAATATGAAATTAATTCAATTAAATTAATATCATAATTAATGAATTTACTTACACTATTTTCCAAACAGTTTTGCTTCCACTAAATTCTTTCTTTTTTGTTGAGAAATTTAATAACAATTAAATTTATGCATTAATTTGATTAATTAATTAATTAATTTTTATTAATTAAAGTTACATTAATTTGTTAGATCGTAATCGTTAGAACAACTTTAATAATGATCTTAATGTAGATTAAGATCATCTTCATAAACTCCAGTTCCGATTACGTCGTAAGAAATTTATATGGGGAAAGATATATTGTACATTATATTTTTAAATCCTATATATATTATACATCCTAATATACATAAATGATATAATGAAAGAAGCTACAAAATTTAAATAAAAACAATGGCTTTTTCTCATTATCCACAATGCAATTATAATCATTAATAAATTACGTAATAAAATATACATGATCCGTATCATTAATATTCCTTTTATAATAATACCATATATTTTTATTACATATTATACATTGCGCCTAAACATCAAGCTGAGTATAATTTGTTCATTTTCTACTAGATTTTTTTTTCTTTCACTGTGTCGTAAAAATAATTTATTATCGAAAAAATGGCTATAAATGTCTTGCCTAATTTATGAAATATATTAAAAATATGTTGCTTTTTTAAAAAAATTATTCTAATAATCATTTCCCTCTTTATACAAATTTTTTTCATTTTTATTATTGTTATTATTTGTTATTTCATATGCAGAACAGCAATAAGTGGAAATAATTTAGATATGATTGCAAAAACGGGATAAAGCAAAGCGTTTTTGAAAAGGATTTTTGTTTTGGCTCGATACTATTGCATTTTTCATTAAAGAAACGTATTATTAATTTAATACTTACTCAATTTTTTTCCAACGTATAAAGTTTTTATTGAAAAATGTTAACGAAAAAAAAAGGGAATATTGTTTACATTTTTAAACCTTTTATTAAATTCAATTATATCTTTTATTTTCCCCGTTTACCAATAAATTTGCGAACAGTTATTAACACTGTACGAAGCATGACCATTTTCTTGTTAATGTTAAACGTCATACTTTTTCGTTGTCTTTGTACAACATAAGTTAATGCACAGCACAAAGAAATTGCTGATCAAAGCGTTCACACAGACTCAAATCAATTAATAATGTTTTAAACGAGGTTTACTCTGAACATTGCATAAAGTTTTATGCAATTCAGTAATATGAAATAGTAATCCAGTGAATTCAAATAAAACGAACTTCTAACTAAGTACTTTCTACTTTTAGTGTTATAATTCCTATTATAAAACGTATTTTTTTTATTTATAACAAATTGATCGACGTATAATCGATATATTTCGATTCGTCATTATTTTTTATTTGGTATAGCTGATTTAGTTAATTTTAATAATTAATTAATAATCGAAATATGTCGGCTGATGCACAATATATTTTTTCTAATTTACTTTTTTAACTTGCTCTCTTCCTTACGTCGAAAGCTATCGCTAGTTGGACGTTTTAGCTTAGGTCGGCAGAAAATAGTGAATAATGTAAACGCCTAAGAGGGCAGGTGAAGTAATATATTTTCAGCCCCATTTATTAATATGACAAAAAATCATGTGGAAGCGATTCTCATACTTAATTCATAAATCAATGAAAATTATCAATGTTATTTTAAAGGAGCGAGTCAAAAGTCAAAGATTGATGACTCATGCGAAGACTTTTGGAGTTATAAATTTGCATATGACAACTTATACATTTTTATAATCCATATATAATATTTTTAGCGACTCGGTGTTTATAATTCCATTTTAAATAACGTCTCCGAAGTTAGCAAAGCCATTAGGAAAAATTAAAAAAGTAATAGTTGCATACTTTGACGTATAAATTGCTAACTTCGGAGAGAAGTTAGCAAAGCCATTACTACAC
>JABFPK010001862.1:0-10961 GCA_022817445.1 Habroteleia sp. ZL-2020
ATATATGATTATATATACGATTTCTTGTGAATCAAATTTCAAAATCAAACATTTGATTTAAATTTTGCATTTTTAATGTGAAAAAGTCATGCGATGTATTATCCACATGACGATAAACGTGAAATTTGTTGAATTTTGTAAATTTCATGAGAATTTTTGCCAATACCGAAAATAACATAAAAACATATTGTCATTTAATGCGGATAAAATTTATTTGAAAAATATATATACATATATATTTGTATAATTACGGTAATGATTTTATGTTAATTTTTTGCACGACTAATGATGCGACTGCGCCACCCTACGACTACTACGGTAGTGAAAAATTTTGATTATGTTTATTTTTGGTTGAATAATTTTAAATAGAAAAGAGCTTGTGATTCAGTGTCAAGCGTTAATTGTTATGTTTGACATTTGTCAGGAACAATGGATCGTATAAATTTTTGCCGATAATTGCGCCGTAAAGCGCGTCTGCTGCAAGCGGCGCGTCGCTAAAATCATAGCGTAAATCGAGCCGACTGGATAGGGGAAAGGAATTTAGTGGCGAACTTAATAAGTTGTAGCTCATGCGGGACCGCGTGTTTTCATTTTCGGAATTGGTCCCGCGCGTTTATTTATGAGTGCGCCTGCTAAGGTCGAAGAAAAATGGTCCCGCGCGATAGTTTTCTTTTGTCACATTTATATTTCTCATACTTCTTTCGGTGCTCGCGACGAAGCGATATTTCCAAAAACTTTCTACATAAAATTGCACGGCGCTTTAATTAATCTCCGCAGTCGAGAGCGTTTTATTTTTGCAACAAACTTGCGGCGCCGATGATTCATCGCTTTCATTTGTTGAGTCGCGTATTTGTATAAACAAACTACTTTAATTTATTCGAGAAATAAATTTTGGACACGCGGAGTTGGAAAGCAATCTGCGTTTTGTTGACTTTAATGAAAAAAGCACGACGCTAGCTGAAAAATTATATATATTTCCGTCAAATGAACGCACGATCTGAATTTAATTGACGAACGCAACACAATTTTAACATATTTATAATGTAATTGTTCATCTCCAATTTTAAACTCGTCGCCGTCATTGATTTCGGATTAGCATCCTTGATAAAAATCAATAATGCTCTCATGAAACAATTATTTCGAAATTATTTTTTTTAGTAATTATTATGAATAAAAATGATTAATTATTTTTAAATCCTTATCACGACTATGATATTATTGTTATATACAAAACGAATAAATGCTTAATCATAATTCATATTATTTTTATAATATTATATTAAGATTAATTTAAGGTGGCTTTAGGTGTTATTATATTTTAAAATAAAAGCCTCTTATCGAGTAAAAAGTTTGGAAGGCAAAAAAAATAATTAGAAGGCGGTGGAAGGAGGTGGGTGGGATTTTCTCTACCGGGAGCAACGGAGTTAACCTTTATCGATGGCCGGCATCGATCTTTTCGCAGGTTTTAGCGTATAAGGAATGGATTATCCGTTGAATAATGTTCGGTATTGCGGTAAGCTGCGAGTTACGCCAACGGCTTGTACGCAAAACGCACGCGAGGACGCACAAGCTCGCACACATTCGGACGAGTAAATGATACAACATGGCTGAGCCGAAAAGGACAGCAATGGAAATGCTCTGCGTCGAGGGTAACTGAGACAGAGGAAGGTTAGGTCAGTCGACGCATGTAAACTTAGTCCGGGTTTAATGCGGTGTTAGCTCGCGTGTATGTAGATAGACTAGTCAACTATGTATTAGAAACGTCTACTTTTGAACGTATGTACATTAGTACACAATGTGTATATATTTACACATAGATACACACCGATATATGTTTTTGTATACCCATGTATATACATGGATATGTACAATTTTCTATGAAGGTGAAAATAAAATTTGCTTTAAAATTATTATTGTTGCAAATAAATAAAGAATAGAATATATCTCTGCATTATAAATATATAATTCACGATAGAGCAAATTGAAAGGATTTAGGTAAAACGAAATATAAATGGTAATATTTAGGAAAAATATGACCATTTTTGTTATTTTTAAATTGAAAAACATTTCGCGTATGTGATAATTAGAAATAATTTGTATACGGAGAGAAATTTGCAACGGAGGGAGCTAGGACAAAAATTGTGTTGTACGCGTGTTTACAATTTCCATAAAACTGACACTTTTATACGTACATGGTACCTTTGCGGTTCGCAAGTTGACTGTTCAAGGTGCTATTAGTATTTAGCGTCTGCGTTACATTACTTCCCACACCCCTTTGCGAATTAATTTTTATCGCTCTTCTGTGTGGCTTTGTTTCGAAAGATTGTCTCCACCGGGTCGGCGAATGAATAACAGACGATACAATGCGAGCGAGTCATTACATGTAATTAGCGTTGATATTGAAGAGCAACGAGTACAGCGGTGTCATTTTTCTTGGCACCGGCTTTTCGTCGGTGCAACAATTCGTTTTTTATGCACAAGTTTATTCATGAGCCAGCGTAATTTGTTTCATGAAAGGCAGGAAATAATTGTATTAACAGTAACGCACAACAGTAAGATAAATTTTCCAGATGTTATATTAATCTCATTTATCTTCGGCTTCTTTTCGCATTAATTAAAAATAATTAGTTCGCCGTGAGCTTGGAATCCCCTTTTTGATAAATCATAAAATTACATGCAATTTATCTTTATCCAGCAAAAACTTTTAACTTTTAAGGTTTTTCATTTATTTCGTCTAGAAGGTTGGGGAGGAAAAAAGAGCGTACGGCGCGCGCGAACTAATTAAAATAAAATTTCTCACTCGTCGTGACGTATTAAGATACTCCGCTGGTGTAATTACACCTCGACAAAATAATTCGCCATTATTTCGAGCGAGCGTTCTTTTTGCGGCACTCCATATGCGGCGCGCAATCACACAATTCGAAGAAATCGTAAATATTTGCTTTCGTCGTGTTCGTAATGCGCCATTCTAACGTCAGACACAAAACACAATAAATTCGGCCACTTAGCCGCGCGGAAGTAACGGCTCAAACGGTACCTGTCCGAGAATTAATCCCATTGTGTCGCGGGATGCTTAATAAACAATAATAATCGAACAAAATATCGTGGATAATTCTCAAAGCGCTAAATTTATAAGCCATTCTAAATTATACTGTCAGAAGTATTCTTTCGCTTTAGAATTTGTAAGACGCGATTCTTAAAATAATTAAGAATTATTGCGTTTTATACGCAACGAATTTCAAGCACATTCAACTCTGGAATGATTTAAGGTTAAAAATATGTTCTAAACATGAGAACTGTCCGTTATATAACTTCGTACATGCTTTTTCAAATTTTTCATTGTGAATTGTTCTTTATTGTTCAATTGAATAATTGATAAAACCAACAATTATTTTAAAGTTAACCGTTATTGCCCAAGTAAAATTTTTATATGGCATGCCATGTTTGAAATCGGGCCCTGATCTGCATTCCACATCAATGTATGCCCATTAAGGATCAGGTCAGGACCACGTATGAATTTCCTTCTAATTGGAATCCTGGTAGGGTCCTGCTCACATATTTTAACATGGACTTGATGGTGGGTGTAACGCCGGGTGGGGGTAGGGTCCTGATCTGGCAATCCCGTTTGGTGAAATATCTGGTGTGAGCCTGATAAGGATAACATTCCTAGCTTCCTAAGGTGTGACAGAGAAATGATATGCCTAATAAGGACCTTGTTTGGCAGCAGAGATGCCCTGCATGGGCCATGATTCAACCCTGTCACATATTTGCTTTAGGTATGCAGTTATACTTTCAAATTTTGAAAATTTATTCGCGAGTCGAATTTTTCAAAGAATTTATTTAAAATTACATGCGGCGTCTACGAAATTTAAAGTACACGACCAACTAAAGTTGGTCTTCGTTAATGAATCTAACGATTCGCAGCTACGACAAAACGAGTCGAACAGTGACGACTAGTGGAACTTACGGACGGCTCAATTAACCGGAAGTTTGAGTGCGGCGTTCATTCATTTCATTACATGCCTGCTAAATATTTATCTAATTTCCGCGATGGCTATTGTAATTCGTAGTCGACTGATTTATTGCTGAATAATTTATAATCCATGTATCATACATAATACATTCAATCACTCAGAACGTTACTTATCACATAATTTCCACAGTCGTATATTGCATCCGACCGTGGTATTAACGCAGTTCATTTATTTACGATTACAATGTTTTTTGTGTCATACGCCAATGTCACATTGTTGTCACATTTATCTTTTTTACACATGTGCTCGGCGCGGCCAAAGCTTGCGAGCGCGCGAGACAAAGATCGACGACCGAGAAAGACGACGCGCGCTCGTGAAAGAGCGAACGGCGCGAATGGCCCGTAAACTTAAATTTACGAAGTGATATACACGCCAAACATCCGGCAGATATTTAAACTCCAGTTTTCCTAAAGTTAACAACACACTGCTATTTTCAAGGCGCCGCGCCATCTCTTTCTCTCCCTCCCACTCTTATGAAATCCGCGCGCGGCTTTTTAACGAGCTTTGTAACTTTTGATGCGCGTGTGCGTGTCTCCTTCAAATATACGAGCTTGCGAACAAAAACAAAATAACGCAGAATTCGAATACGCGTCCCGCTTTTTACCTATTACGGCGACAAAAAATGATTGCCACACGTTTTGGTTACATCCGCGCGACAAAAATTTGCTTAAGCGGGAATACGATAAATTATATTGATTTGGCTTAAATCAAATTTATACACGCGGAGCTGATAAATAGATGAGTTGTTGGATTTGTGATTTAAATTTAATATCGTCGGCGACGAAAGTGGATTTTCAAAATTGGATCGCTCGGAATAAGTTTAATTCGATCGATTGCTGCTTGAGTTTATTAATTAGTCGCGATTAAGGGATCAGTCGGGGATTAGCGGTTCGAGCTATTTGTGATCGGATAGATAGTTTTGCGCATTGATCCCAAGTACGACGCGTGTCAACGCGCCGCCACTTTACTTAAACGTTAGACATTAAACCTAATAGCGATTCAATGAGCGTCTGCTAGATACTTGCCAGACCTTCGCCAGACTGATATTTTTGCTACGATAGATACGTGTTCAATTTTATGTATTGAGTTTTTGATAATCAATTTGTAAATTGCCACTGTTTGGATGTCTCTTCAACTTCTGATTGTCATAAAAAATTTGTTACATTAGTTAACACGTGACGCTTTGCATTAGGAGTCGTATAAATTTTACGACCAAGCCTAAAAAATGTACTGAACGAATTATAATTAAAGTAACTATTTTGAGCAACGCGCGAACAAAAATACGAAAATGTCAAACGTGTATCGCAAGAGCTTCATTAAATCAAACAGAGAAATGAATTGTAAATTTATGATGCAAAGGTAATACTGAATTGTCATTTATTAATTGACGCATCGAAAATTATAAATGACACGTTCATATATTTTAAACAATATGTACATGAAGTCGTAAAAATATCATAAAAGCGTGGAACTCGAAATGTCAGAAGCAGCGAGCCGAGTATAACGCGTTTTAGTTCAATTGTTGAAAAGTGGTATGATACGTAACGCACACATGCTAAATATATACGTAATTTGTTAATTATATTTGAGCGATTTCATTCAATGTTCGGCATGATTCGACTGAATTTATATATGTCACCGTCGGAGCTCACAAATGGCGTCGATTCACGTGATGAAAATTAATTCGACTTTGAGTCCGAGCGTTCTCCTAATCCGTCGCCGTGCAACATACAAAAGATAGCATTTTTTGTCAAACGACACTTTGTCTTCCAGAGAAAAACTTTTGACATCGAAAAAGTACAAAATTATGTCCGTTATTCATTTTCATGCCATTCCTCCTATTTTCTTCGTTGAATTAAAAAATGTCACTTATATTTCATTAAACTTGTTTCCTACGAAATTATTGCAAACAGTTATTTAATGTTACTTGTATATTATCCACTATAATTTACAGAAACAGTAGTAACTACTTAACTAGCTTGAAATCGGTTTGCAAATATTATTATTTATTATTTTTCATACATTTATAACCTTCTTTTATTTTATATTTTATTTATTATTACTTTTTATACACACGTATAAACATTTATAATATAAATAAGTTATAATAAGTTTTTTTATTTAAATCAAACAGAAATAACAAACACAAGTAGCAATGTTGTACAACGTGTCCATAATTCGTTCGTACACGTCGATACATCTGCATCCTTTTATTTGTCAACAATAACATTTGAAATAGCTTCATTTTTTCTGAGTCTGACAACGAGAGCCGGATAAAAATTTTGCGCTATTCAGCACGAAACTAAGCACGTCCTCCCCTAAAATGTGTTGGCGTGGTCAAACCAGTGTCGGAACGACGTTGTTGTTGGTCGGCTTGGTGCTTAACGAGTTCTGGATTGTCCATCCCGCGTTTCAGAGTTGCATCTAACGCGATAACCGTGAGTGTTGGCCGCACTAGCAAATCGTACAGCCGGAACATGCCTCGCGATTACGCAGTCCTATATCGATTCCCTTGCGCCGGGTTGTCGAGTTCCCCTCAAAATACAAATAGGGAACACGCGCGTACGCGGCATGCAACCCCATGGTGTGCATTTGATAGGGTAGGTACGTACCAAGAGGCAGACATCGCACGATCAATGTTTGATTGCGCCTTATGTACGCGCGATTCACTCTATCTGTCCAAGAGCTTTCCTGATTTCAAAATCGGCCCCGCTGCTTCCAACTTAAAGGGTTCACGCGAACGCTACTTCCGATCTGTTAAACACTCGTTACGCCAAATAAACTGGCGTTTTGTTTTCAAAAATATTTATAACATTTTTGGTTTTTTTGGAAAAAATGGAAAAAATGTTGTCTAATTGATACTTATCTTTACGCGGTTTATAATTTGTTACGTGATTCATTGATTTTCATATTATAATGGACAAAAAATTTTATTAAAGTGTCTTTTATTTTATTATAATCTAAACAGCAATGTGTAAAAGGAATAATTATTTTAAATTGTTGTATGGCATTAATAATGATGTCCCCTAATTAACTATGTTTTAAATAAAAGAATGTACAAATAGAATTAAAAACATTAATATTCTCATTAAAATAATTGAATATAAAATAATATTACATTCATTCGTTTTGTAAAAACTGTCAGAATATGCTACAATGAAACATTTCATTGATACTTTTAATTTACATATTCTCATTTAAAAATGTTTATTAAATATTTAATAATACTTTTATTTCCAGAAAGATTTAATTTATATTCAAGTTTGACATTTTTCGAATTTATATTGTATTATATTAGATTGTTCGTATATAAAAGACAATTTGATATAATTTTGTAAAGACTTTTTAATAATTATTTTTAATTCTGTATCTTCAATTCTCTTTTAAAAGTAAATTATTGAATTTAAACTTAAACTTACAGAGTTTTATTTTTATTTCCCAATCGCAAATTTTATTAAATAATTTTCAATTTAAAGCAATAAAAAATGTTCTTTGCAATCTATTTGCATTTATTTTATACTTTTGTATTCCTCAATGCATGGCAGCAAAATAAAAGAATAAACAATGTTTCAAATTTATTTCAATAGTACAATCCAATGAGTTAATACTCAAATAATGCATTCGTGAAATCCACTTTGAACATACCAGCTGAAGATTAGATTACCGTAGGTAGAGTCGTGTAATGAATGTTTGAACTAGCGAGTTTAAAGAATAACTGTAAACTCGTGTATAAAAAATCGCAAATTCATGTTAAAACACATATGCCGCGAATTATTTTGTTTAAATACAATTGTCCTATAAATTTTCATTGCGGCGGAGCTAACCTAATAACAAATTGTGTAATAAATTGTTTAAAGCATGCAACGATATCGCAAAGTTAATTTATTGCTGTGTAAAGCATGGCGTAAGACGGTTGTATGGCATATCGTCCGTGCCAAGTTTGAAAAGTCATTTAGTCATTTCGAAATATCATTCATAGGCGTTTATTTTTAAATTCTTTTCATCCACGCGTCGAATTATTATTTGTCAACGATTCGCGGGATACTTTTAAGATCGCTAAAAAGCTTTCGACAGTTATATCAGTTGAAAATTTACGAAAAGCGTATATTGTGCGTTCGATGCAATTACTTCTGATGCATTCCGGTAATTGACATTGCAATTTTTTAAAATTAATCAACCAAAGGTCAGCAATCATGATTATTTTTCAATGTATAATATGTCATTTATAATTTATAATGATTTTTGAACTTTACAACTACGTTTATAGTGGTTCAATTTAAATACGGGATGAGGCATTTTTTTGCAATGTCGCGTTAAATTTATTCCTCTTGACAGCTGTAATTGAGATGAAATAAAATTATTAACACGCCGACCTAACGTTTCATTCAAAAAATATTCGAAAACAACACAAGTCGTGTTGAGTGCAAAATCATTTCCCATAAATGGAAAAAAGCTTCTAGTTTGTAAAAGTCTGCTTTCACCATGACTTTGAGAATATGTTTGTTCTGTAACGAATATGAATAATTCGTCTTCTATATTATTTACAAATTTACACATGTTTTTCAAAAAGAAATGACAATTTTAAAAAATTGAAAAAAATATTTTTATCGAAATGTAGAGGATTGGACATAATATCAAATCATTTATAACACAAAATTCAATAAAAACTATACCCGTGTGGAAAAAATAGTCGTGGCTGAGTCCATGAGATGATTTTGTACCACTGAGTTTTTCATAATGTGAGACGGCTCTAGTCACGTGTGTCACAGGCTCTACCACCTGCGGGAGACTTATGGCATTTCGACAAATCCCATGGATGTCCCACGGATATTTATTGAAACCAAAAATATATATTTTTTTAAATAATTTTATTTAAAAACTTTTAACTATTAAAATGGTGTAATAATTTCTAAAAAAAATTTTTTTTGTCCATTTATGTCTTGAACTCTTCCCTCTGGCTTGATAATCCAACATCTTACCGCTGAGCAAAACTTCTATTTGATTTTGATATTCATAAATTTCCTATTCAAAGACTTCTTAATAATTCTTAATAAGTAATGTCCCGCTGATATGACATTCTTGATTCTTTATCTCTTGATTCCATTTGTTAAAATTTTTAAAATTAACAGAAAAATGCTATCGACAATTGTGCAATTTTAAAATAGAAAAAATGAGAATGTACTATTATTATTCATCTATTAATTTTATTATTATAAGTTTCTCGTAAACATTAAAATTCTGCGCTAGAATTGTTATATAAATTACCATTGTAATGTATGTTTATTTGTGGTACAGTGAAGATATACTTTAAATAATATAAAAAAACTTAGAAAATAGAATAAGTGAATATGTTTGTAAATATTAAGAATAGGAAAATATTTAAATTTTCTATCTCAGATAGTAATTTATTAATTTATGAAAGTATAGTCATGCTGCACCAGTAATTTTTATAATTCTTTTTTATCAGTCTATTTATATATATATATATATTTATAAATGGAGTAATATTTCGCTAGAACACGCATTGCTTGACATTTATGTAATGACACTTCCGACGGTGAAAAGTGACGATAAATCATCGGCTTCGGTGTAAAGGATTACAGTGTCGTACATTTTTCCACATCCGTAACGTAAGCGGATAAGGTAACGAGTCGACTTTGCGTCCGCTGGAGTAAATTCGTGAAAGGGAAGTTTAACGAAGAAAAACGAGAAAAGCAACGAGCGTACATTTTATTCGTGCAATTCCATCGATATTTTAAGGGTCGGTATTTTACACTGCTTCTTTTTGCTTTCATTTGTGATTGTTGATCAATTTCCAGTCGGGAATTATGCTTATCGCATCAATTAAAAAAAATCGTAATTTCAATATTTATACACTCGAATGCAAATAAACATAAAGTCATTGATTTCTGAATGTAAATATTTTAATTAAATTGATACTTATTTTCGAAAAATGGAACTTTCACATGCCAATATAAACACCGATGAACAAATTTCTCAACAAAAATGTATAAATTTTGATTTTGATTTATTTATGTTACATTGGATATATAGTACATAATAGATATTATAATTGTATGATTTAAAAAATAAAATTATAGCAAATCAATTGATCAATTGCCTAAATAAAATATAATTTTTTGAAGCCATATTTTTTTGATATGATTGAAACCACGTTTATTATAGTTTTATAGGTAGTTTATGACATTTGATCGAAAATAAACCGTTTAATGTAGCAATTTCCTGATCAGAAATCGCAGTTTTATCGTTCAATGTTAATTTAAGATTTCGTAAATTTCAATTTGCATTCTTTAATACGTTGCGTCAAAAATCGGACAAAATTTTGTTTTGACAAAATGCAATTTATTTTGATATCGTAGTAAATAATTATTGAGAGTATACACATTTCATGTTAAACGAATTTTGCGTTAATCTAACTGAAATTCTTAAATTGAGAAAGATTATAAGCCCAAAATACACAAATGCGGTATTTCATTTCCAACTGTCACATCGCAATGATAATCTACGTGAATTTGAGCTACTTTCGTAGAATAAAAACATATGTTGTACAGAAAAAGTTTATATTAAATTTAAAATTGTCTATAAATGAACAAGAATTTGATTTATATATACACTTAATGCTAAAACGACATCGTTTTTTATTAGTTCAACATTTTATAGCAACAAATTCGTGTAACAGAATCAATACAAATTAATGTTATTTTAACATTGGAATTCACGGAGAAAAAAGAAATGTATAAATTCCCGAGCGGAAAAGAACCGCATGGAATGAGGCTGGCTCGTGTCCGCGACCCAGCCATATGCCATGCTGTTTCCAGGCTTGTGCCAGTCCTATTCCACGTTATTTTGATTTTTTCCTACTTTTTAGAATGGCATCAGGCTGGCATTGATTTGGCAGTGGTTTGG
>JABFPK010001863.1:0-10959 GCA_022817445.1 Habroteleia sp. ZL-2020
TTTTTTCTCCATTTTGCACTTCAAATACCATTTTCTATTTTCTTTCATATCAGGGATGCCATATATATTGAATTTTGCGAGATCTGAAACAATCATTTTTTTGGTCTTCCAAAATTAAGAAGGTCCCCCCTGGAAAAATTTTTGATTTTTGATTGGATTTCAAAATTAATAAATGGAATTCTCTTCAAGCACTCGTTCAAACATACAACTATGTATATTATTCTGATTCATAATTCAATTCTCTACAAGAAAAACTTCATTTCATAAAGATTGAAGAAATAGTATTAGCACAATTCTACTTTTTTAGTTTTAAAATTTTGCAGTTTTCGATAGTATTTTTGGGGTTTTTTGAAAAATTTTTCAAATTCAATTTAGATGCAAAAAAAATGTCTTATATAAGTGGAGGGATGCTTAGAAACTCATTTATTCACTCAAGACTCAATTTGCCGAAGAAAATTTGAAAAAAAAAATTTTCATGAATCTGCTCAGTTTGTGTTCCAAAAACCTGAAATCTAGGCACCTAAATTTGGTGAAAAATTTTTTTCTCCAATTTGCACTTTAAATACCATTTTCTATCTTCTTTCACATCAGGGATGCCATATATATTGAATTTTGCAAGATTTGAAACATTCATTTTTTTGGTTCAACAAAATTAAGAAGGTCCCACCCTGGAAAAATTTACGATTTTTGTTGAGATTTCAGAATTAATAAATGGATTTCTCTTCAAATACTCGTTCAAACATTCAACTATCTGTATGATTCTGATGCGAAATTTAAATATCTACAAGATGGATTTCATTGGATAAAGTTTAGATGAATAATATTAGCACAATTCTACTTTTTCAGTTTTATAATTTCTCATTTTTCGATAACATTTTTCGGGTAATTTGAAATTTTTTTCAAATTCTGTTCAGATGCAAAAAAATGTCTTCTATAGGTAGAGGGATGCTTAGAAACTCATTTATGCACTCAAAACACGATTTGCGAAAGAAAATTTGAAAAATTTTTTTTTCATGAATCTGCTCAGTTTGTGTTCCAAAATTTTGAAATCTGGGCACCTGAAATTGGTGAAAATTTTTTTTTTTCATTTTGCATTTCAAATACCATTTTCTATCTTCTTTCACATCAGGAATAACATATACATTAAATTTTACGAGATCTGAAACAATCATTTTTTTGGTCTTCCAAAATTAAGAAGGTCCCACCCTTGAAAAATTTACGATTTTTGGTCGGATTTCAGAATTTATAAATGGAATTCTCTTCAAGCACTCACTCAAACATACAACTATTTATATTATTCTGATTCAGAATTCAATTCTCTACAAGATAGAACACATTGTGTAAAGATTAGGTGAATGGTGTTAGTACAATCCTGATTTTTCCATTTTAAAATTTCACATTTTTCGATAGCGTTTTACGGGTAATTTGAAAAAAAATTTCAAATTCAATTCAAATGCAAAAAAAAGTGTTCTATAGGTGGAGGGATACCCAGAAATTTATCTATGCAAATAAAATACGATTTGCAGTAGCAAAGTGAACAAAAATATTTTTCATAACTTTTCATCATATTTCAATTTCAGTGCTGCTAACTTAAACTGGCCTATATGCCAATTTAGCTGTTCAGCTTATTCTATATTCCTTTTTTCAATAACACATTAATTTAGAACAATTTTGCAAATAAAACAAAATAAAAAACTTTCTGTAACTTAATCTTATAAAGATAATATTTTAAAATACATTAATGACGTTTTAAATATTATATATTTTACTTTAGCATGTTATAATAATCTCTCTATATATGTTTCTTTAAAAATTATCTAATTTATACTACCCAATCGAATACCCAATAGAAAATTCCGTTTCGGAATCCTGACTCGTGTAAATTTCCGCCTGAGATTCCGTCGGATTTTTTCAACTGGGAACTCGCGCGGCGATTGGTGATTGCAACTCGTGTGATTGCTAAACTTCACACTCGTTGCCAATCATCAGCATCTCGCGCTCGTTGCATATAATGTACTATTATTAACTTTAAAATTTATGTCGACTTTCGTAATTCCACGCCAATTTCTACTCTGCTATAACTGTTATAACTCATATTTCAAAAAACAATGTTGGCTGCACTGATAAAAGTTTGCTTACAGCAGTCAGGTTATTCGCGACAATCTTCAGGTGTGGAGACGTACAGTAAAATCTAACCGAAAATTGTAATAAAAATTAAAAAGAGAAAAATAAATATAAGAAACTACCTTATAAGTAGTGAATATTCATGAATATTAAATAATATTATAGTAATTTTGCTATATTCACATGAATATTACTGTAATATTACTAAATATTGTGCAATATTCCTGTAACATTAAATGCCCGCCGTTTTAACGTTGATAAAGAATAATAGTGAACTACTGCTACTAACATTCACAGACAGAGTCTAGTAGCTCGGAGGTAAGATGTCGACTTGTACTTGAGAGGCTCTCGGGATCAATTCCCATAATTGGAAAAATTTTTTTATCAATTTTATTTATTGTATTATGAGAATATTACTTTAATATTACGGACAATATTAATAATTGCGGATATTCGATGTTAGTACAATATTACTGTGATATTCATTTATAATATTCAATATTCCAATAACGTTATATAAATATTTACAAAATATTTAAAAATAATTATACTTATATATTATATTCTTTAATTATATTAATCGAACTTTTCATTGTATTATAACTTTCTATCATTTTGCTCTCAGTGTATAATAATAATAATATATACTCCCTCAACTTTGTGCAGGAAGATATGGTCTGTCTGTCCTGTACCGCCACTGGAGAACGTGTTTGTCTGGCAGCCGAAGGATTTGGTAATCGACATTGCTTTTTGGAGAACATAGCTGATAAGGTGAATAAATACTTTAACTAAAATTAAAAATAAAGGATTGTATGTAAATGCAATAATTATTATTAATGCATTTTTCTTAGTGTAACCATAGTTTGATCCTGAGTCATATTATTGTAACAACTATAAACATTTTGTATTTCCATAATTATCTTTTTCTATTTTTCAATAGAATATTCCTCCGGATTTATCGCAATGTGTATTTGTCATCGAGCAAGCTCTCTCAGTTCGTGCTTTACAGGAATTAGTTACAGCTGCGGGATCTGAAACTGTGAGTAATTTAAATTTATATACATTGTTTATAAATATTATTTTTCAATATTTTTAAATACATTTCGGTGGATTTTTTGATAGTTTGAATACTTTATAGACATTTGTGCGTAAGTGAAATTTTGTTTAACCATTATTTCCAGACTGTGGTATATGTATACATAAAATTCACACATCACGACCTTATGTATGCTACATTTATGCTACACAAGTGCGAAATGTGAATATAATATTTGTCATACATATATATGGTATTTCAAAGGTATTAAAATTTATGTTATATAAATACAGCAATCTATGCATATGAATAAAAGTATAAATATTTGCTAAATTTCGATCAAGATTTGACTGAAATTTAATCAAAATTTATATTTTAATCTACCATTTTTTCAGTTACTGTATTATCAGCTGAACTTATAAAAAAATCTTCTTATAATTGATTCAATCTTGCGGGATACACGAATATTAATTGTAACACTTACTACTGAAATGCAAAGCTTTGTGTTCTTTGATTACTGTGTTGGAAACTGGTGAACATTTCTTGTGTTTTTTCGCCAAATTTGTATTTGACGAACATGTCCTTAAAAATGTCTTTCTATTGACCCCTGCGGTGAAAATATTCTTATATATTTTTATTTCAAAATTACAATAAAACCGCACCCAAACAAAATTTGCTTGTCTCGAAGGAGACTATCCAGTGATGTAATACTCGACCCCCATGGTGAAAATGACGATCTTCTCGTGTCATAAGTTCAAAATTTGTTGGTATTTATTCGTTCTAAACATACAATTGCAAACAATGAATTTGAATTTGGCTTTGAATTTGAATCTTGGTTCGTTTCAAAACTAAACACACCTACAACACTTCAATGAGAAACAGTAATAATCTTTTAGACACGTAACAGGAATAAATCTTTACACTGATGCCATTTAAACAAGAAATTGTGCGTTTAAACAGAATTTAACGAACAATTTAACCGCTATAAATATTCAGTTTTTACTTTATACTCTTCTATGTTATATTTATTGTGGGAAATTGTAAAAATAAATAAGTCACTATCTACATAATACTCCTTATATGTATATTTTCGTGCTAATGCCTCTGATATTCTGTTGAAAACAGTCATACTTACTCGCTTACTTCTCTCATTGTACATACTACAATTTCATTTATACATGCTTTGCCGCTTCTGCGCATGGAGAGTACACCAAGTCACATGTATTGAATAATAATAGAGAAAGAAATTGAATATATTATTTCTTACATAATTGATTTGTTAAAAATGAAAAAACTGATTTTATAAAATAATTATCATTGTTGTTATACCATTAGCAATAAATAAATTGATCCAATAATATAAAATTGTTTTTGTTCTAAGAATAAAATTTAGTTATAGACCTCTTTAGATGTTGTATCTAATAAGTTCTAGTAGTACTGTAACTTAACTTTATAGACATAAATTTATATTAATTTCTCATTTGTTTGCAGCAGCAAGACAATTTAGTAAGTATTATTTTATATAAATAAAAAGTTTTATATACGCTTCATTTCTTTCGCTGTGAAGTTTTCTTCTATCTAATCTGTTTTATTTATCTAAAAGCCATTGATGATTCCATGTCAAATAACTCATTAAAATTAAATTAATTCAATCAATTATGTACACAGTAAAAAAATTGTGCAAACGTAATACTTCGACGTCTTCATGTTTAGTGTGCAAGTAAGTAATATGGAATATTTATGTAAATTAATAATGATGAAGTATATAGGTATTTCGATAGGTGTATATATAGTAAGACAGTTTTTATCTCGTGAGACGTACTGTAAAACTCAAAGTTTGTGAGTGCTGTATAAATGTATATAAATGTAGTTCTTACAAAGGAAAAACTATTTGGAAAGATTGTAATGGGATATCCTACACTGCTCGCCGTATTCTCCAAATACTGCTTTTTTCAACTACCAATTGTATTGCTCAATATCATATGGTCTGACTCTCTAAGATTAATAATATATATTCATTTTTCAATGCGAACGCATGGTTCCAGCAAGATGAGAAAAATTAGTGGATAGCGATGGATGAAATTGATTGTAGATACATTATACAACCTATTTGCTACCTTTTTAGCACAATACAACCCCAATTTTCACAAAAAATCGTTTTAAATTTATTCTGTAGGTAACCAATATTCATGATTATTAAAACATATTATATTAATTTGATTCTAATATTCATATATAATATTCAATCAGTAATACAATAACGTCGTATAAATATTTAAAAAAATTAAAAAATTACTATAATATTATATAGTAATATTATTCATTGCTTATAGGGTACTTGTATATACTTTGTATCCTTAAATTAAATATACGTTTTAAAATCTCTGTTGATACATTTTATTTTGATTGTTTTATTATTTTAGTAAATATATATAATTTTGTAATGCAGATAATAAATTATGAAAATATAAAGGTATTAGTGATCTATACGTATTGAAACAAATCCTCAATAAAAGTAATTTGAAATGGAATCATGAGTATGTTAAATATTAAATAAAAATCACTGGTAATGTGCTTATTCTTCTATTCATAACTCAACAGTATTCTAAGGTTGATTATATTTCATTTTATGTAAAAAATCGAAGCATTCATGACATTATATTATTTTCTATTATGCTTTTAAAATGAAGTTGACTTATTTGATCATTCTACTTCAGATTAATTTTTCGCCTGGTTTAACCCACATTTGTTTTCTATATTTTCATTTTATGTCTTATGTTGTTAATGTGCTACA
Organism: Habroteleia sp. ZL-2020; assembly: GCA_022817445.1. NCBI lineage: Eukaryota > Metazoa > Arthropoda > Insecta > Hymenoptera > Scelionidae > Habroteleia > Habroteleia sp. ZL-2020. Next base: position 5,955 of record JABFPK010001863.1, read on the forward strand.
AGACTGACAAATGCATACAAAGTTTAAATTAAACTGCATTCGTGTTTATATATACAGGGTGTCCTAAAAGAGTGGATACATTCAAATGTCCCGAGAATACATGTTAAATCGAAAAATAATAAACTGTTTGTTTAATATTTTTAAAACTGCTATCCAATGATACCAAACTTCCCCCATCCTCATTCCCAACAGTGGAACCGGGAAGGGGAATTTCTGAAATCTTAAATGGGAACCTCCCCGTTATTTATTGAAGATTCAGATTCAGATTTACGATTATATTGTAAGTTCATCTTATTAAAAGATTTCTTTTTAGTAATAATTTCCATTCAATATTTCGAAGTTATCCCCACCCTCACCAACAAAGGCAAGGGTAAGTGATCGTGTGTAATATCACTGAATAGCTTTTAAACAATATTAAACACGTATTTTTCGTTTTTCTATTGGATGTTTGTTTCTCAAGACATTTGACATTTGTTTCCGGACATTTTGACCACCTTCTGTAGTTATAATTATAATAATAAGCATAGTTGACTTATTTCTTCTTTCTGTGCTATACATAAATGATATTTTCTGATTGGGATTGAACATTAATTTTGTATATGTAGGAAAATAATCAAATCAAACAAATTAATAGAAATGTTCTTATTTATGAGTTCAAACTTTCGAACTATGGCGTTGAACATTTATATTTATATCTAGATGTATCGTGTCATAGGCTGTTTATATATAAAAATCGTTTGCTTGATTTAGAAAAGTGCCCATTTGATGCCTAATATTTTATTTCTTGATATTTATTTTACAGGGTAAAGGTACCGGGTCAGGTCATAGAACTTTGCTATACGGAAATGCGATTCTTTTAAGGCACCAAAATAGTGACATGGTGAGTATTTTAAATTTTTAAATTGAACAAAATATTTTTTAGTGGCATAAATAAAATTACTAATAATATTGATTTAATAGAAATTAATTAAGTAGTTATAATTAAAGGCTTATGTATGAAAAAACATATAATGTATAACATTCATTTTGTTATAGTACTTGGCTTGTTTATCTACCAGTTCTTCCCACGATAAACTGGCATTTGATGTAGGACTACAAGAGCATTCTCAAGGAGAAGCTTGTTGGTGGACAGTCCATCCGGCATCAAAACAAAGATCCGAAGGTGAAAAAGTTCGAGTTGGAGACGATCTTATATTAGTATCAGTAGCTACGGAAAGATATTTGGTCAGTTAAAATCACTGAAATAATATTTTAGTATGTTATTGATTCTTATCTGTTTAATTCAGACGCTTTAGCTATTATTACATTTTGAAAATGACAACTTTCATAGTAACATTTTCTAGTAATTACTTAGGGTTCTCCTGATGAATCCAAATTATAAAATTATAGCCATTTGAGAATTTGAAATTGCATAATATTACATTTTTAAGAGTAAACAAAATATTTATTTTTCTTTAAAAAAAGTGCAATAAAGTTATAGAGACAATATTTCACTTTTCTTCTAATGAATATCTAATGAATATATTTTAATGATTTAAATTATTTTAAAATACAGAAAGATATTTTTATATACTAATATTAACTACTTATATATGTTATTTAGCATACGACGAAAGAAAATGATCTTTCAGTAGTAAATGCCTCTTTTCACGTGACACACTGGTCTGTACAACCGTACGGAACTGGTATAAGTCGAATGAAATATGTAGGTTACGTTTTCGGAGGAGATGTTTTGAGATTTTTCCATGGAGGTGATGAGTGTCTGACAATACCCTCATCATGGAGTACATCACCAGGACAAAAGTATGATTAAAATTAAAAAAAATGTTTACACTTAGTTATAAATATTACACGTAATTGTTCGGTTTAGGTCTCCCACTAGCATGGTATTTAAGGTATAGTTTTACATGTATTCTACGTATTTGTTAACGATTTCATTTTATTATTGAATTATGAAAAAATTTAAATTTTGAAATAAAAAAAACAATTAAAATGAAGTTATCTTGACAGAAATGGAGAGGCAAAATTTTATACCTGTAGCAGTTTGAAATTTTTTTTGACCACCCCATCGGGAACAGGGGAGACTAAATTGAAAATTGCCGACGTTAATTTTGACACTGCTAAAATGAACAAAATGATTGACGTATGCAATTAATTATGAAAAAATCATATTTTAGTATCGTCATTTACGAAGGTGGAAGCGTTATGAGTCAAGCTAGATCATTGTGGAGACTCGAACTAGCAAGAACGAAATGGGCCGGGGGGTTTATCAACTGGTTGCACCCGATGAGAATTAGACATTTAACTACTGGAAGATACCTGGGAGTTAACGAAAATAATGAACTTTATTTAGTTGACAGGTGAGTTTTAATTCAAAACACTTTTTTCTCCTAAAGTGCGCATTTCTCGAGATTTTCTGTTCTAGAAATTAAGACACCCTGTATATATGAAATTTATCACTCATGCTTTTAACTTTTTATCAATATATATATATATATATATATTTACAGAAACGAAGCTACGACAAAGATTTCTACATTTTGGCTTCGACAAGAAAAAGATGATCAAAAAATTGCTCTAGATGACAAGGATTTGGAAGTAATCGGTTTGCCTATTATTAAATATGGCGACTCTACAGTTATTATGCAACATGCTGAAGCTGTCACGTGTCTCTGGGTGTCATACAAAGTATATATTTAAATAAATTTCGATTGAACTATAACTGTTTAAGATATGTACAATGTTATATAATTTTATCTTGTAGTCATACGAGACGAAGAAAAAAGGAATCGGTAAGGTTGAAGAAAAACAAGCCGTTCTGCACGAAGAAGGTAAAATGGATGATGGATTGGTTTTCTCAAGATCCCAAGAAGAGGAATCTCGTACGGCTCGAGTCATACGTAAATGTAGTAGTTTATTTTCACAATTTATATCGTAAGTATATTTATATTTGATCGCGGTTAAGGCAAAATTAAACCAGGATTTAGATTTAGATAGTTTGAAGTTTAATTCAAAGTAAAGATATGAGACGTTGCAATGGTTAAGAATTATAGAATTAAATATTAACAACGATTAATTTTCAGAGGTTTAGAAACCCTACAAATTGACAGAAGGGCGTCTATGTTTTTTCAAAATGTCAACCTACATGAAATGGTTATGTGTTTAGAAGATTTAATTAATTACTTCGCATATCCCGAAGATGATATGGGTAGGTAAAATGAAATAAATTGTTATTGGTGAAGTTGAACTAGCCCCATTCGCTTTTTAATTAGATTTCTCTATAAGCAGTGCATATTCGTGAATTTGAAATAATATTTAAGTTTATTCTAATATTCAAATTTTAATTAAATGTTGCTCTATTGCGTTTCAGAACACGAAGAAAAACAAAATCGATTCCGAGCATTACGAAACCGACAAGATTTATTCCAAGAGGAAGGAATTTTGAACTTAATCCTTGAGGCTATTGACAAGATCAATATTATTACATCAAAAGGATTTTTGGTAGCTTTATCGGGTGATGAGAGTGGTCAAGCGTGGGACCAGATATCTGGTTATCTTTACCAACTGCTTGCAGCAATTATAAAGGGGAATCATACTAATTGTGCACAATTCGCAAATAGCAATCGGTTAAATTGGCTTTTTAGTAGACTAGGTTCACAAACTTCGTCTGAAGGAACTGGAATGTTGGATGTACTTCACTGTGTTTTAATTGACTCTCCGGAAGCTTTAAATATGATGAGAGTAAGATTATTAAAAGATTAAATTTTTAAATTATTATTAATTAAAATAATATATAATTTTGTAATGTTAAATTTATCAAAATGATTGTAACTAGTACTTTTTTATAGGATGAACATATTAAAGTTATTATTTCTTTACTTGAAAAACATGGTCGTGATCCCAAAGTCTTGGATGTATTGTGCTCGTTATGCGTTGGAAATGGCGTAGCAGTTCGTTCTTCACAAAACAATATTTGCGATTATCTTTTGCCAGGGAAGAATTTGTTGTTGCAAACTCAATTAGTCGATCACGTAGCTAGTGTTAGACCTAATATTTTCGTTGGTCGGGTCGAAGGTTCTGCATTGTATCAAAAATGGTATTTTGAAATTACCGTTGATCACATAGAGCAAACAACGCACATGATGCCGCATTTAAGAATTGGCTGGGCAAATACTGCAGGGTTTGTAATTTTTAATCATTTGACTAGATACAATTTAATAATATTCCTAATTTGCATGCATCTGAAAAGTTTTATAAGTAAATATTTTTTAGATACATGCCGTATCCAGGTGGAGGAGAAAAGTGGGGTGGAAATGGAGTTGGCGACGACCTTTATTCTTATGGTTTCGATGGATCGTTTCTCTGGACTGGTGGCCGGAAAACTGAAGTAGTTCAGAATAACAGTGAACCATATATTAAAAAAGGAGATGTTATTGGTTGCTCTCTCGATCTAACAATACCAACCATCAACTTCACTTTTAATGGCGTAGATATCAACGGATCATTCCGAAATTTCAACTTGGACGGCATGTTTTTCCCGGTTATCAGTTGCTCCTCTAAACTGTCCTGCAGATTTCTTCTAGGAGGGGATCATGGCAGACTAAAGTTTGAACCGCCAGATGAATTTTCTCCCTTGGTTGAAAGTCTTTTACCACATCAAATCTTATCTTTAGATCCATGCTTCTACTTTGGAAATATGAATAAGGTTATATTAGCGGGACCTTCGCATGTGGAAGATGATACGGCATTTGTGCCCCAACCAGTAGATACTTCTATGATCAGTTTGCCAACTTCCGTAGAGCAGATTAGAGATAAGCTGGCTGAAAATATTCATGAAATGTGGGCAATGAATAAGATAGAGGCAGGCTGGATTTATGGGGAGCAGAGAGACGATCTTAGAAAAATTCATCCTTGCATTGTTCAGTTCGAAAGGCTGCCAGCGATAGAAAAGAAGTATGATACACAGCTGGCTATTCAGACATTGAGAACAATTTTGGCTTTGGGT
>JABFPK010001864.1:0-10957 GCA_022817445.1 Habroteleia sp. ZL-2020
TTGCTGGAGAGAGAAAATTGACGCAATACTATTTAATACAATTTTAATAACTGAAAAGGAAAGACTCTAATTTTCTTTGGGAGACTTTGATTTGATTGTGAGCAGCAAAAGTGAATTACTATTTCTGCTCTTTCTTAATCATTTCGACAACAGACAGATGTCTCACTGGAACTGAAAATAAATAATTTAAAATGAAAAAAGAATGTTCAATAGGGCCGACACCTAATTTTCAGATGTATTGAAATTTGAGCCGAGTTCAAAACTTCATTTCACAATAGTGCTATTTTTCTTTGACGCGTATACAATAATCACATCAAAAGATAATCTTTTTAGTTTATGCTTCGGTAGTTGGAAAACACTTCACTGCAAATCCCGAAAATTGTATGGCGCTTACAACTGAATATTTCACCTGTTTCCAAAGTATGCTTAATTAATTTTCCAAATTTATGACTCAGTTCTTAAACTAATTTTATTATCAAATTTGTAATTCCTCCTTTTATAAAAACATGCTTAATCTGACAAAATTAAATTAATATACGAGAAAAATAAAACTACATAATTATATTTAATTTAAGTAGAAAGTAAATTTAAGCAAGCATAATTTTTCAAAAGTTGCACAGCGTCACGTTCTCCTGTAATCATTTTGTAGTAAATGAGGTTTCTCGAGAATCGGTTTGAAGTTGTGTATTAAGTGTTATAAGATTCTCATTATCGAGCCAAATTTAAAAATTTGTCTGGTGCCTGAAAAAGTATTGTAAGCCTCTTTACGGTCATCGTAACTTCTCACTGGACTTTTTATTCCACTTCTCACTCGTTATGTTTATGAAACATAAAACTGTGAAAAAGTGTGCGTAAAGAGGATTTCAAATTCAATATCGAAAAGCTTACCACTGTTGCGAGCACATATCGTGTATGAAGACATGGAATATAATCTGTTTAATCTGACTTTTTTAAAATTAAATATTAGAAACATTCGGGCTAATTCAAGAAACTCAATATTGTTCGATAAGGGATTTGTCGAGCCGCAGCCAGTGTCAAATTCCAGGCCTCATATTATTTTCTGCAAAGAAGAGATTATTGTGAAGAGCAATACTTAAATCCCACAAGACCTAACGAAATCTGATACCTTCGATATGTTGAGGATTTATTGGTTTTGTATTACCAATATTTTCAAATCTAGGTCGACTTATACGGCAAGCGAATCTACTTTAACTCTTTCAAATTTTATCATTCGCTGCTTTAAAGGTATACTTTTGTTATAGTTAGAGAAGAATATATAATGATTATGAATATAGGATAGAATATGTACATATGAATATATTTTATTGCATATATATAGGGTGCAAAGAAAAATCTTTTACATTTTATCATCATCTGATAGCAAAGAATGTAATCTTTTAAAATATGATATGCAAATTTTGAACGAATAATATAGCAACAAAAATAAATTTATATATTGTTAAATTTCACATTAAATTCATTAATACAACTTGGTTAGAAATCCTGTTTATTTCACGTTAAGTTTCTTCAATTTAATTTAAAAAAGGTTTTGAAATTTAAATTTTTATAAATACATTCGGGGCAAAAAATGCACTGAAAAAACGAAATTTTTAAACCATCATATTTCGGTTGAATATATATGATTCGAATTAGATGATACTTGGAGTTACGATTAATTTGTCCGACAATCTTGAAAAAAAATTGAAATCTAAAAAACAAATTTTTTTGAACATTTAAAAAGGCTTAAAAACGCAGAAAAACGTTTAAAATCTTGAAAAAAAAATTCAAATCTTAAAAAAAATGTTTGAATATTTAATAAGGCTTAAAAACGCTGAAAAACGCTTAGAAAGGCCTTATAACGATTGTGATTGTGATTTGAAATTTGGAAGTGAGTAAATATGTATATTAATATATATAATTTAAAGAAAGTAATTATTATTAATTGCATATTTACAGTTATATATATAATAATATACATATAATAATAATAATATTTATTTAAATCATCGATATAATTCGGCGCAGTATAGAATTTAATTTTTACTATTACTAAAGGAAACATTTATAGTTATATTACAAAATTATCGCATAAAGTTGTCAACATTGCTGCCAATTTCAGTATAGTGACGTATTTGGGAATTAATCAAAATTAAATTCAATTGCTATTAATTAAGAATAATTTTTTATAAATATATGAAATTTGCAGTAGCATAAAATTGAATTAATAAATGGAATTTATTTTGTAATATTTACGTCTTTAATTAAGCTGATTTTCTTTGCGAATATATTTTGTTGTAATAATAATCGGTTCAATATCATCGAATACGATTATATCAATAAAAAGATTTATATTAAAAACTTGTTCGAGTCGTATGCAATAGGAAGAATCTTCCTTGTGAGTGTGAATATTATCATGAAATCGATTAATTAGCTGCTCGTTCGAAAGTGTTAATTTAATGTTGCTGTACGAATGTCGTCGATGCATATCTTTGAAATTCGTTCTTCCTTCGTCAGGGGTTGCTCTTGTAATTAGATATAATAACACACGGTTTATATTACCATTTTCTCTGTTTGCCTTGTTAATGCATCTGAGTAAAGCCTCCACTTGTACTACATATACGAATCCAATCCAATAATTGTGCGTCCATCTGATCTATCGAGATAATATTTTGAATATATATATAGTTTAATAAGTGACCTCAAATTTAATAATTTTATTTTAATTTTTTTTGTTCTGACATTAAATACAACATTACACGCAAATTCATTAAATATCAAATCAAATGGCCAATGCCCGAGTCAATTTGTCTGAAAGAATTATGACTTCTCTTTGTAATAAGAGTTATTAATATAGGACAAATTATTTTCTCAAGTGGAAATACGTATTGCGAATTGCGAATGAAAATGAAACGGTCAAGTAATTTGGTATTCATAATTTATTTGCGAAACATTTCTTTTAAATAATTACTTGTACTAAAAGTCGAGAAAAGCTGTTGGAAATCACAAAAAAATAACAAGCGATTCTATCTTTTGTAATGCATTACAAGTCACGATTTTCTCGTTTATCTCCGTTAGAGGAAATTTAAATTTAATGCCATACTTATTCTCACCTTAAAATAAGTCTTCCGAGATTTTTATACTATTCTTGGTTTTAAGTAACTTTGAAGACAACCATTTGTACGAGGGTTGAATTATGACAGATAATTTGAATAAAGAATATTAAAATTTGTACGTGAATATATAATTGATATGCCAATTGTATACTTAAAATTAATACTACGATTATAATTGGAAGGAAAAACTTGCAAACAGTTGCTCAACAATTTATGTTATGTTGTTTAAATTCGAAGCATAATTGCAATGTGTTTTGAATATTGATTTGAGTGTGTTTATTTTAATTAAAATTTAAATAAATTGAATTTGATTAAAATTATACACATATTGATTTACATTATACTAGAACTTTTAATAAATAATTGTAAAATGTTTAAATAATTGTAAATATATATAAACTATTACATTTGCGATTAAAAAGAAAAAAATAAAACACTTGTATAATAACAAATTTAATGGAGGATACATTAAAAGAAATATGAAATGCAACGATTACATCGGCGAGATTCTTCGAAATCATTTTATCATATTCTTAAAAGTATAACTTTTTACTGGACACTACGATAAATACTGCTGGTAGATGAAGGTTTTAAGCGCATTGCTTCATCGGTAGCAGATGGTTATGTAGAGAGGGTATACAGTATAAATTTATGCGTGACGGTATTCGCGGTTATGTGAGAGTGGAAAATATATCAAAAGTGAAATCCGTCCGCATAGCCAGACCAGATTCCACTTCACGTTTTTATCGACAATCACAGCCTTAAGGATCTCCTTGAAAAATGCTGACCAAATGTTGCCTTTGGGAACCATGCAATTATCGCGAAATCGTTTTATGCGGTACCGTTTAAATTGACGAAAGTATAAACTGTGATTATTTAACTCCGAAAGCAAATTAAGCCAGACTGGCAAAGCATTTTCTATATTATTTCATCGACACATGCAATATGTCATTTTTTGCGTAAAATAAATGTTTCTTCGGAAATATATGTCAATAAAGATTCGTTTGCAACGCGTACAAAATATACATTTTGTGAAATCTTGTTTTTTCTGGAGGACGATAATTTCATCATATACATAAAGAAAGAGTTATTTAAAATTTTACAAAATAAATAAAATATCGTATCTACATTTTTTAGCTATTTAACTCTTTAAATAGTGTTCTGATATTTGCAAGTTAGCTGCCAGAAAACCATGGACTTGAAAAATAGGATCAAATCAAATCCTTGTGGCCAAGAGGAGACGTTATTTCTATTCCACAGAGAGAACTGGTTCTTGCATCAGTGAAGGCGAAGTGCGCTCTGCGCGTGCCACTCGCGTGTGTCACGTGTCTCTCGAAAAAAGATACGAGCCAGAACAGGTATATACGTCGAGCGCTTGTGTAATGGGAGTACGTTCATGTATTGGTAGCGTATGTCCTTTTATCCGTCTCTCTTTCTTACGTTCTCTTACAGAACACTTAGAATCTAACTTTATTGAATGAAAAACATTGCTTTTACATGCAAGTATATAAATATACGTCTTTCTCAGACCCACAATTAATTAATTTATTTTGTTAATAAATAAATAAACAACATTTTGATTTTAGAATATTTCAGCTTCAAAAATGAATTGTTATTACTTTAACAATTTATTTGGTGCATAATCTCTTTCTGTCTCATATCTTAATAAACAATAATAAATTCATGAAAATTTTAAAAGATTCGAATTAATTGGATTTAAATTTTAGTATATGAATTATGCATAAAATACTTATACACTTTAAATTTTGAGAATAATTGTAAGAATATTAAAAATTAAATAATAGAAGATTATATTCTGGCATGCAAATAAATTTGATTAGTTTTAAATAAATATTCTATACGTTTTACAGTGAAGACGAAGATGCACTGGCTGGATACCGTGGGAATCTAGACGCGTGCGTAGAAATGCTAATTTAATGAGATTCGTTTCCCGCGAAAAAATAAATATATGTACAAACGAAATAAGAATGTTTAATTAAAGCTGCATATTTTCGTTTTGTAATGACGCTGCTATTGTAGAGATAAAAATAATATATCCGAACAACACTGTAATTTTTGTTGAAAGAAATTTTAAACGTTTTGGACTATGGCATCGATTTTGAGTCGATTAACAACGTTGGTGCAACATTGGCAAAGCATTGGTTTTGATTGTAAAGTGTGCTAGAAATTCACATTTTTTGTTATAAGCATCAAAATGACCCTTAAATAAAATGAAACTTTCCTATGAAATACTACCATCCATTGTACCAAATAAAGTGCTAATCTTGTATACATTCAGCCTCTTCGAGATTCTTTTTCCACGCGAAACGTGAATAATTTTTTTATTAATGTGGCAATTACTTTACTAAACCAAGATTTTTCATTTTATACTCATGTGAATGTTTCTATATCAACAATATTATTTAAGAATTGTACATAAAACAATGAAATTTACTTCACGTTTCAAAGCGAAGGGGGCGGGTGAAATTCATTTTTTTATCTTCATCGTTTATCTTCAAACATTAAACTGAAAAAGACCACCAGGCCAATCGACTTTTTTAATGTTACTCGTGCCAAAGTACGAATATTTGGAATCAAATTGCAATTCGATTAATATCGAATCGATTCCGCTAATAATAACTTTTACTTCTAATGGAAAACCAAAGTGATATACGCCACTGAAATAATTCTTCCTTTGCTGTTCACAGGCTGTGGCCATTTTCCCCTCGGAATCCATTTCATCGCCTTTTTGTCTTGCAATTTTGTCGACAAATACGTGACAATTTATCGCCCGAATGCAACACGCATTTATATTCTCGGGTAGAAGATTTCATCCGCGACGATAGACTTCTAAGGGTGCTCGTATTCTTTTGAATATTCATGAGAACAAGACACCTTTTTTCGGCTGCATTATTTTTATAATGATATCGGGCCCAGGTTTGGTTGAACAAATACGCACGCGCGTATTTACGAGCGCAATCCGATGCTCACGCGGCATGAGGTCCCTGACATTTGAACGTTTTATCAGATCATTTATATCGCCTGAACGGCCATAAAAATAGATGGCCAGCTATAGGCATTTGCATGAGAAATAGCCAGGAATGTGGGAATTAATTAGACTGCCACGTATCGCGATTGTTTATGGTCAGGTACGTTTCGTGGTTACGATTGCAGCAGCAGAATATTGGCCTTTGAAACGCGAGATTCTTTCCGCGTGTTTATGAGACACCGACTTTTGCTTTGCTGGCATGGCTTTTCGCCAAACGAGCTCTTTGCTAACATCGCGATGAAATTCTGATGCCTTCCAGCTACCAATAATCGAAATTTCTCTCATACGAACGTCGTGATTCTTTGTCGAGATATTGCAAATGGAAGATGCATTGGGTTGCTGCAAGGTTTAATTCCCCGAAAATGTGATTTTTCGTTACGCTTATTGAAATTATTCGCACCAAATTTCATGAAAAAAAGAAATTTTATCTGAGTAATACTTTCGATATAAACTTTTCTGAATAAGAAATTCAGTTTCGAAATCATAAAATGACTTGGTTCCTTTCCTTACATTAATTAAAGGAAATAAAAATTATATGAAATTGAACACGCATAAAAATGATAAATTTGTAAATATATGTCATGATCTTTATTTAAATCAATTATTTATATAAGTATAAATTATTCTGTAATTATGTTTTATTAAAAACAAAATTACAATCACAAAATAAACACAAGTAAAGAAATCTTGTTTAGTTTAAAAATTCAATTTTAAAAATGATATTTTATTTGATGTATCATATCACACGATTATTTATATATAGTTATAATTATGACCTAATGTAACTTAAAAAAAAGATAATTGAAGATTTTAAAATATAATGCCAGCCATTAACCGATAAAAAATTCTTTCATTAAACTTTCAATTTCAGTCATTTTTTATTTGGAAAACAATACCGTTAGGTAGTTGATTTTACAGTTCCACTTATGAATTCGCGTGAAACTTTGATATGAGAATAGCATCCGGGTAGGGCGTCATTCTGCGTCATCCAAATTTTAAGGATCAATCATTTTAATAGCACCTTGTACGCAATGATGACTCGACATATTTTTAAGAACATACATATAATGCATTTAGGGTTCCGCCTTCCAGTAAAATGTTTTCTAATGTGTCTAATTACAGACCACTTTTTGAACACTCAATTATCGAACTTTCGTATCTCAAAAGTGTTGCATTCAATGCTCTCCATGTTGACAGCATCATTATAAAAAACACTTTTGCACTATTAGCTTAAGAGCATTAAAAAAATATCCCTCCTCAAGAAACATTCAGTCTTAATTGTCTTAATTTATTCCCCATTTGTAAATAAAAAATGGTAGCCACGAAACAAATATTTTTCTAGCGATTAGAATACAATTATTTAAAAATATTATTACAACGATAGTACAGCATACTTTCAAAAATGAGGGAATTACTAACTGGGATAGTAAAAGTTCAAGAAGCAATCTATCAAGAAGCAAACAATAATATACAAGATTCTGGCAGTAAGCCATAGGCAAAACTAATTTTATCGAGTTACTAAACAAACGCTATACTTTTAAAAGGTGCTAGAACTCTAGGGATTAACATAACATATGATTATCTGTGCGCGAAGCTATATCTCGATAAAGGAGGTGTTGAGAAGGCAGATCGAGATACGTCACAGAACTTCAGTTGATTACGTGGCGAAAACAGAACTAGTTATTATACTAACAGTGGTGTGTGTTCTCCGCAAACACGTTTGTATTTCGATTTCGATTGGTAACACGATTATCGCAGCGCAATGCGCCTGAAGAGAGATTCCTGGCTGCAGCCTGCGACGAAGTTAAGGGCCTCTTGTAGGACGATGTCAGTGCCATCGAAACGTAGTCGATGAAATTCATCAAAAAAAGCCGTCGGGCCTGCCGATTTTTCATGCGCATGGTAACGCCCAAAACCACCAATTTTCTCGCTCCTTAATCCGTCCTCGTGGTCTCGAAATTCACGCTTACGGTGAGAAACCGTCGAATTCTCATCACGTATGGCGTCTCATCCTCTGCGGCAGTTTTTATTCCAAACGTGAAATTAAGCCACGGGCCTGTTTCTAAAACCAACACGTAATTATCTCGACGCCTATTATTCCGCCCGCTCGATTTCGTCCTTTTTACTTGCAGAAAACCGGCCTTTGAGACATCTGCGAACAACCGATATTTACTCGCATAGGTGATATCAATTACCGAATTCGGATTTGGGCGCATTAAAAGCATGCAGTTTCGGTCTTTCAATAAACCCATGGTTCGTGCCGAAATTTCTCTGATTCACGCCCTACACTTTTTCCTTGTTTTATTTGTTTTGTTACAGCAGTTTCGCAAATATTCTTTCTCGCCTCTTAGGGCGATATATCGGCAGGTAGAAAAGCGCGAAGCTCCATGCGAATCTCACAAGATGCTGCTTGGATAGTCACAAAGAAGCGAATTGCTTCCAAGAATCGCGCACGAGAATTTATCATTCCTTTCCCATCTCCTTCACATGCAGAAAACTATCAAACATGATAATAAGTAATCCGATACAATGATTGTGTTCATCATATTGGCGTTAACGCACTCCTATAGTAGCGTTAATAGATTTGATAATAATTAAATTGAAAAAGATATGATGTAAAATAGGGATATATAATATAATATTTTGTATGAAAATCAATCATTTTATCAATTATTCTTTTAGTATCCTGCGTAGAGAAAGTAGTCTGACGAAAGTCTGGCAAAAATCTGGTTAAAGTCTGGATACCCGAGTGGAAAAGAACAGCATGGAATGGGGCTGGCTCATGTCCGCGATCCAGCCTCATGCCATTGTTCTTTTTCCACTCGGGTAAGTCTGGGGAAAGGCTGGTAAAAGTCTGGTAAAAGTCAGGTTAAGTCTGGACACAAAGTCTGGCTAAGTCTGGATCATGATCGAGTTCCAGACTGTCTTTGTCTAGCTACCCATACTCCTGCCAGAGTTTATTAAAATGTTTATTAAAAAATTTCATGCCAGACTTTGGTAGTCTGGCAGGAGTATAGGCAGTCAGACTAAGACAGTCTGGAACTCGATCATGATCCAGACTTAGCCAGACTTGGCCAGACTTTTGCCAGACTTATTTTTTCTACACGGGATCTGAATCTAAATTATTTAAAAATACAGAAAATATAATTTTGCGAAAGTTTATTTACAAACCATTTTTACCTTATTCTTATTTTTGGCAACAACTTTTGCTTTACATTTATTTAACAATAAATTCATTACTGGAAACATAAATTATTATTCCTCAATTATAATTATAAAATCTATAATAATATAAAAAATTCATTAATCAAAAAAAATTGTAAAGATATTAATAAAAATAAAAAATCAAACTACTGGATATTTCAATATATATGATATAAAAAGCTTCTCAAACAAATACATTCAATTTATTCTAATTTGTCGTATATTTTCCTGTATAGTTTTCAATATTTTTACTTTCTACGGTCTTCTCCTGAAAAATGTTTGGAAACATCGTCTACGTTATTCAAGCATTGATCCGCATTTTCCATTAGTGTAGCATGTATTCACAATGCATTCAAATGTTTTTGTGTTGCGACAACTGTAGAACTTTTCTATCATAAAGCGAAGAACGGTCTATTGTGTTTGCGGAGAAAAGAGTAATTTTCTTATTTCCACTTGCATATTTTTTGTACTTAATTGATACATCAATTGATATTAAGTAAAATAACTTCAGTTGAACTTTTTCATTTCAAATAAACCTAAAACCTATTAATTTAGTAATGCTTTGTTAAATAATTTCAAACACGAATGGTTACTTTAAAATTGGGATAATTATCATTTTTTAGCCTTTTTAGTTATTTGTATAAATATATATAATATAATATAAAAAACTCAAATATTTATTTTGAGATTTCAGTTTTACGTTATTATTAACCATCACATTTTGAAGTAGCAACTTGCTAGTAATAGTTATTTTCAAATATATTCTTAAGTAGTTTAAAATTTGAATGCATGTCCCCGAGGAATTGTTTAGTGACTTAAAATGCAAGTAAAAATTCTGTAAGCATACCAATTATGGCTTACAACTTACAAATGTAGTAGACTTGTTAGTACAATAATCTGCTTCTTTTTTCTAAGAACAAACTTAGGAATTCTTTACTTAGTGGCAGGTGTAACAAACGGAGGCTCTTGATAAGCACCGCGATGTTCCTGAGGCAAAACAAATAATCACATAGGCCGATGGTTAAACGTGCTTTCGCCTTATTTTATACAAGCTAACGGCAGCAACGAGAACATCGCCACCATCAGCTATCGCAATTTTGAAAATGGTTGTCTCATCATCAACTTTACTCCCGGCATAGATTACAGGGCACGCCGACGCCGTCGTATTACGGTGTTGGTTTTCGAGCCTTTTGTGTTAAAAAGACATGTGCAATCATATCCCCTGTTAGATGCTCGTACGAGTTAGCAGACGAGTAAAAAAGGAATTAAAAAATTAAGTGAAAATCAAGGGTACCCTCCGTCGTTCTGTGCCACTTGTGTGCCGCCTGAAGCCAGTTTACGGATCGTCGATGCATAGTAAGTGGATTTTTTATTTCGCCCAAAACTTACTTTGCATAGAAAGTTTGACCGATGCCTGACAACAGATGTCAGGGTGGCCGAGATTTTAAGTGGTCGAAAATTGTAGATTGTCTGCTACACTATCTTGGATAAACTCGATATTGACTTTCAGAAATATGACACTTTACTCACTATTTTCAACAATAATGCAATTATCTTTTTCACCCCTTGCACAAATATATATACACTGGGG
>JABFPK010001865.1:0-10957 GCA_022817445.1 Habroteleia sp. ZL-2020
GCGTTATCCTCGACATGGCTCTCCAAGCCATTACAATTAATATCATCACATAAATAGGCACTCCAATTGATAAGACTCCGGTTAATTTTGGCATTAATGTAAACGAGGCTGTAATAATGATAATAATATAATTTTGTGTTTTCATTATAAAAACCAATAATTCAAGATAATTAAAAAAAGAACTGTTTGACGTCATATTTCTGATACGGAAATATATTATTTTGAAATTATAATTTTTATTGGAAATATACATATGCTTAACGAAAATAAAGTTGCTCACTGAAAAAACCTCCTAGTTGTAAAACTCCACCTAAAATTCCATTAAATGGAGTAAATCCAAATGCGCTTACGTATGTAATATGTCCTAATGCAAACATTATCATACCGGCAGTGAAATAAGATGGCCAAACTAGCAAAATATCGCCTAGACAGCATAATATTAATGCTATTAATATTTTCCTTGAAAAATTGAGTCTGTAATAAAAACAATACGTAATGAATAATTGAGCATTTCTTTCTTTTAAGCAATTTTAGAATACAAGTATACTGTCATCTAATCAAACTTTCCAACTTTCCAACTTGAATTCAAATTTCGAACTGCAATTGTACAAAAATGTACGTAATCATCGAAACGGTGTTCAAGTTCATACAATTGTGAACAAGTCGACCGATTATTAGATTTAATTTAGACATTTTATACTATGTTTGATGATATACCATGTTACCATGATTTAAAAAAAAATTGCATCCTCTCAATTTTTATGTACTGCTGACATTGGCATTACCCGATGTGCACCGCGAGGAGGTTGTCAGTCGGATTTTGCACATCATGTGTGTACGTGTATGTGTTTCAATAATGTATATTTCCTCCGTGTTTTCTAATTACATCTTACACACACACACACACACACAATCTGTTCCGCATCGTGGTGGAGGATTGCATTTCATTTACCGAGATATCATTCCAAGTCTTTATTAATTCCCTTTGCAATTCTTGCAGTGTAGTTGATATTTTTTCGGAATTTATGAGTCTTCAATTTATTAAAAAAGTCTATAATTGCCTAGAGAAGGAAAAAAAAGTGGTATGTGTGTGCGGTGGTTGTATGACGCCCGTAAACATTTCAGATCTACCGATAAATGTTCGCACCGGATCCGCTTTATTCACTTTACAAATGAACTTTAAAATTGTCATGATGATTCGGTACATTTTTGTATAATTGCAGTTCGAAATTTGGCTTAAAGTTGATGCATTTTTAGGTTCTGAATATAAGATGATTTTTTAGACTCAGATGAGGGGGGAGGGTAAATAAAATTTTGGTGGCATTATTGAATAGAGGCAAGTTCACTCTATATTTTGCAATCGATTATACAACAATACGTCCGTTTTTAAGGAAACTATAAACTTTAAAATGGTCAAAATTTTAAGTGAAAAAAGGGGTGCAATTTTTATTGACGCAAGTGTATTTTAAAGTTGATGAAAGTATTTTTATTTTAGATTTTTGCGTCCTTTTATATATTGCTTGAAATTTAAGTTTACTCTTGAAAGGGGTTTTTGCAACAAATATTATATTAATTAATTATATTGTATAAACTAAATAATTTTTCGATATACTATTATAAACTTTTTTAAAATCGTTTACTAATTTATTAAAATAATTAATTTCACTTAATAATTGTTAATATATTAAAAACATTTATTGAAATAGGATATACTTAAGTAAAGTATTTATAAAAGTATTTAATATAAGTAAAATCTTACCTATTCGATTGTTCTGTAGTGGTCCAATTAAAAATAATCAAATTAATCATAGGTAAACATTTCAAAATTGCTGTTAAAATGGAGGGTATTTCATTTCTGAGTATGAAATATATTGTTACACTTTTTAAAAATGGTAACAATTTCTCTACTATAATTTTGTACTGAAACAAAAAAATTTTTAACACTTTTTATAATTTTTACATATATTATATACAACCTAATTTATATTATATTAAATATATAAATTAATATCCATTTTTACAAAACATAATATTGATATTTTGAAATTATACGAAAGGTTTTGGTGAATAAAATTATATAATCAATAAATTTATATATTTGATATATTTATATATTTGAATTTTATATTACGATTATATATAAAACAATACATAACTTAACACTTATGTTAAAAGTGAATGCACATTTATTATATATATATATTGCGACTCTTAATAAGTTGTTTATGATTGGGTTATTTTATTATTATAAGTATATTTTTAGCTCAATGTGTTATCGCGTATACTATTTTGTAATATAATATAATTGAAGAAACAATATCCTTGACTTTTTATACAGAGAATAATAAATAATGTATTGTGTAAATTAAAATTCTTCTCTCTTCAAAGAATGTTGATATCAGATAAATAAAACAAATAGCAAGAAAAAATGATTAAGAACATATTCTATTTTTCGTTTAAATTGGAAAATAATTAAAATTTGCTATAAAAAAATATCAAAACATTATAGAATCACGATTAAATTTATATATTTGCATATTTAAACTAATGAAAATCCTTTTTCTAAAGTATACGTCAATGAACATTAAATTTTATTACATAAAGTATTATTTTTGGAATAGCAATAACATTGTACATACAATATTTTTTAAATAAGTTTTAAAATAAAATTGAACTTAGTAAAAAGTCTCATCTGATAATACTTCCTATGCTAAACATTATTAGATTTATTAATAGATCTAGGGCTAGATGTTGTGCCAAATGCATGCATAAGAATTCATGAAAGAAATAATGCAAAAAGTTAAAGAAAACTATTTTAATTCAAAAAATCCTTTTGTTTTAAAAATAAATTAACTTTCTACTGATTAAAAAATATTATCAATTTCAATCTAAATCTGATTTATAATTGTATATGAAGTATTATTAGTGATACTTATTTATTGAAGACTGCTTTTAACATTAATCCCTCTCATCTGCAACCGTCAACTCAGGGCTCTATATAATATAGTATTACACCCACAAGGACTTAAAAGAAAAATTCGCTCAATATTATATTACAAACTTTATGGACTGTCCTCTTTTAATTTTACACAAGTTCCTAAATGAAAATAAATTGATTGATTTGTTGGATTTAATTAGGAACGCGACCCTAAAACTATCCGACATAGCACAATTAATTAATCAGAGCTAAGTTTCTTAGGCTTCTGAAAGCCCAACCAGATCATTACATATAAAACAATATTGAAGACACTTATTACTTACTACAATAAATTTTTCAAAAATAGTGCTACATGACTCACAAATTATATACTATCAATTATATGGATTTAATGAATCCACATGATATAATCCAAGGTGAAAAATTAACACTGAAGAAATTTTATTATAAAAAACCAGTGCAAATTTTTATTGAAATGTCTAATTTGTTTATTATAAATAAATTATACAATTATAATTATACGGATTATATTAATATATAGCATGTTATCCTTCTATGTACGTTTGACACAAACAAGTATATACTAGTAATAAATAATATAAACTCCCAATGTCGATGAATCGTGCCAACAGGACACGATTCACCTGTTCACCGACATCATAAGTATTATAGATAAAGATAGGGAACTTTGTATGAAAATTATACAAATCTTAGTTTTATATAACCGTTTTAATAAATATTTTTAATTACAATAGCTTTTTATATTTATTTTAACCTGATAAAAAGCATATTCAGATTCATATATACATATTTTTAACACTGTGTTATAAGTATAATACTCCTTATATAAAAATGTCATCAAATTAGATATTACTGATCATATGACATACAATTCGGTATTAAATGTTAATATTTATTAACAATAATAATACGTTTATATCAAACCTACATGTAATAAATGAAATAAAATCTACTATGAATTAAGATTAAATGTATATAACATTTACATTGGACTACCATGATTCTGCGTGAGAAAATTATGCTCCTTAGATTTGGTTTCAATTTATTTAAGCACTTGAACAATTAGGCACTAAATTCTTAATTTAAGCGATGTCAGTTATGCAGACTTAATTAAATTTTCATTTTTACTAAGAAAAGTAAAATTTACAAAAAAAAAAGAAATAATAATTTGTAACATAACGTGAATATTCACGTTATATATATTTTATAGTGCAGCATAATAATTTTTTTTTTCCATTGAATTTAAAAATCTATCTACTCGTTTAATATATTACCAACTTGTATACTTCAATATTTAGGAAATCAACTTTATTTCATACGTAAGTTAAATGAAGTTTAAATAATGCAAAATATATTTCTGTTTAGTAATATTGATAAATAGATATATAGTATTGAGAATGTTTGAACAATGAAATGATTAGAAGAAAATTTTTGCAATAACATTGAGTGTCTATTGTAGGTAATATATATTGTAAAATTAAATAGTAAGAATTGTTCTTATGCAAAATTGTTTTAGCGCCAATTCCGCAGAACTTAGTTTTTCATGCAAAATCACACCCAAATTTATGAAATTAATTTATTAAATTTGTATATAAATATATTAATCTTGAGAACTTTTATAATATTATTTCGAGCTAAAGAAGTATCAAGGATAAAAATACTATTTTTTTATTTAATAAAAATGATTTACATTATAAAATTGTATAATAGTTATATTAGTTATACAATTTAAAAAAGGAAGTTAATAACAATATAATAATCAATAATGATATTTTAGTAACTTGAAAAAACAAATTACGTTAAGTCGAAATAAAATTGTTAAAATTTCAGTCAAAGTTATTAATTGCAAATAGCTAAGAAAACTATTAAAATATAAAAAAAAAGCCTAAATAAGAAAACACGATAAAAAATATGTTGTGATGTAAGTATATCAATTGGAATTGTCCTAACATAAATTATGTAGGAGTACTCCCAATTGGTTTAATTATAACACAATACATTCTCCTGTGTTATTGGTTTACTAAGGATTTTTTAAAATATTTTTGTTTAATTTATAGTATTTAATAATAACTAAATTTATTTAAAATGAATATAATTCTTTTTTGGCAATAGTATAATATAAATTTCTATTTAAACTTTATAAAACTAAATATATATTAAATTAACAGTAAAATAGTATAGAGTGTAGTTAAAAGATCATTATTCATCAGTGTGTATTATTTAAATTTTGAATATTTCATGAAAAAAAAAATAATTTTCACTTCTTTAAAGATTTGTATTTCTCATTTAAAAAATTTGTGGTTTCATTCTTGACTTTTTCTCAGTATACAGTAATTGCAAAAAAATGCTTTAAGAATTTTTATTATAACAATTTCAAAATGTAAAAATTAATACTTAATATTTTATAGAATTTTATGATTTTATTCATTTATTTGTAGTAATTGATTTATAGTTTCATCTTTATGTCCTCTGTTGTTGTCATATACAGATTTAATGACTTCCTTATCGATATTCGGGAACATTTCAGCAATCTGAAAATGGGATTAAAAATATTAATTCATATAATTTTGCGTGTTAAGCAAATAATTAATATACTTAGCTCTCACAGTTTGGACAATACTTACTTGTATATATATATAATTATAATGGTTGTAAAACTTTATAGATTTATTTCTTACATTCACCAAATTTTAAAGAATACGAAATTATAATATGTTAATAATTTTTAAATTACTAATTCAATTTTTATAATCATCTTCAATAAGACCAAAGAAAAATCAAATATGAGAATAAAAAAAAATACATTAAAATTAGATATTTGAGTTTAAATGATTAATTATACTTGAAGAAATATATATCAGAATAGTTTATTTAAATGCTATTATTATTTTATTATCATTTTAACGATTACTTCTGAATATTTATAAATAATGTTAAGCAATTATAATTTTCATTGTTATATTTATTAATTATGTTTTTATAAACGTGTTTATTGTAATAACAACGACTTCATATAATTTTTAACGATAAATTCAGTTAATAAAATATTTAGTCATTATATTATTTAATGACTGCCCATTGTCCAAAGCATGAAAGTTTAATATATAAAATAAAGGATTAAAGGACTAAGCGAAATAATTATTTTATTAAGCGAGGTTGAATACATAAATACAAATAAATAATAAATTTAACCACATTAAAGTTTTAATTTTTAAAACATTATAATAACAAACAAAAATTTGAATATTATGCACAGAATATCTTAAGGTAAGTCTCAAACATTGAACAGAACATTACACATCAGCAATAACAGTTATTTGATGTTATTTCAACAACTGAATAAAATCTTAAGGAGTCCATTCGTCAAAATACGTGAAATTGACATTTATAAAAATTAATAATTTTATTATTTAAGATAATCACTATAATAATAATCATTTTAGATACAAATATTTTCTAAACTAATAAAATTATAATTTATACAAAAGAATAAGAACTAATTAAAAGTTCCCTAAAAAATATTTTATTGAGATTCAGTTTCGTGTATTTATCTTTTAATAAGTGTTCCCATACTTATATTTATACTTAAAAACATATTTTATTAATTTCAGTCTGTTTGTTAGTTTTATTATTAAATTTTAATCATTAAAAATATTGATAGTGAAAAATAAATGTATACTAATCAGGATAAATAATCATTTTATAAAATATGTTTCATTAAAAGAACTGTTAAAATATAAAAAAGAATTCTATAAAAAATAACTAATTTTTTTCAAACAATTATTTTAATTAATATCCCCCGTTATCAATGAAACTCATCAAAAAATGTAATAAAATATATTATTTGTTTTGGTTCCTTTGATTGTTTGATCTGTATTTGGTATATGAATAAAAATTATAATTTTATTATCTAAGATATGTAACTTTTTACGTGCTAATTATTCCTTTAAGCATTAGTCTTCGTATATTCTATACCAAAAAATTAAAAAAATCCAGTTTTTAATTGCAATATCTTAATCGTTCATCGAAAGTTTTGAAAACATAATTTATGTTATTTCTAAATACAAATACGAAGAAAAATAATATTTAAATATTTACTTTTATTCCTGATTTTTTGGACTATTGAATGTAAACTAAATATGTTATTAAACAATATAATAAAATCGATACAATTTCTAGTAATGTATAGTATATATCTATTTATATATCGAAGAAAATATAAACATTTTTATCATATTGTGTATATATTAACGTTATTTCTTTATTTCAATAGTCTAACAAATTTTAAAAAAGAAGTAGAAATTTAAATATTATTTTTCTTTATGCAGAAAATTTGATGAGCATTAATTCAAGTTTAAGAAGATATTATATTTCTGAACAAATAGCAGAAATATTCACCTTCTATATGCTTTTCAATGTTTACTGATTAAAAAAATTATATTAATTATCTCAAAATACTCTTGATTAAGTACAATATAATTTTTTTCACAGTAAAATATTGACAAAAATCGTATAATATATTAACAATAAAATATTCCGTCCATGACAGCACAGTGCTTTTTGTCACAAATGAACTGTAATGGCCTTGTTTTGAGACCTTTCAGTGTATTTGCTACAAAAAGCTTAGTGCGTGACATGGACGAAACATCTATTCCGCTCCCCGTACGCAATATATTATTCCATCCTTGATAAAAAGAGTTTTATAAACTAATATAAGTAATTTTATATTAACCTATTATTTCAACGTATAGTTTTGTAAAGAAAAATAATCTGTGTTTCACAATACATTTAAATTATCCATGCTAAAACGAAACATACAAAGACATTAAACAATAATATTAGTAAATAATAATACATTAAACAAAAATTAGAGCAATTAAATGGAAGATTTATTAAACAATATGAATGATATACATTTAAAAACTTCATTGACGTCATGTTCACAAAACATAATAAAAACTGTAATAAATATGATAATTTAAACAAATAGCAGTAAAGTTATTTGTATTTAATATGTATATTTGTTTTCATAAACTAAATATGTATCCCTCATTAAATATTTATAATAATTGTTTCTTATGTAATTAAAAAAAGTAATAAAAAGGGCACTTCAAATAATTTTTTTTAATTAAAATAATTTAATTAAATTAATAAATATCACATATATAAATCAAATATAAATGATACATATATTATATATAAGCCAGAATAACATAAACATTGTATAAGGGAATTGATGATTAGTCTCTAGATAATACAAACTACACATAATAATTAATTATCAAGTAAACATTCCAATAACAAAAAAATAGTTGATTGATTTTTGTTAGTTATTTACCACAAATACACTGTTTCATGCAAAATTGAAAACATTTAACATTTAGCAATAAAATATTTGTAAATGATGTTTATATACCTGTTTCAATTCTTCAACTGAATTATCAGATGCACTGGGAAGAATTGGTGGATTTGCACTGGCTGGAGGTGTTGTAAATACATTCACAGGTTTTGCATAGCCATGTGTTTGTAACAGAGAACCAGTGCTAGCATCTTGAACCAACATAATGCCAGATGTATTTATTGGTTGAATAAAGCTATGTTGCTGCAAATTATTATTATCCGTTATTAATAATGCAACTATTTAAAAATAAAATAATATATTTTTAACAGTTTATAATATTGTTAAAGACTTATGTAATGATCTTTAAAGTTAACAATAAGACGTAGTTATTAAGTAATAGATCCGATTAGATTTTATGATCTTGTTCATGTGTAACATAATTACACGTAAAATAATAGAACGCAGTTTTTGTTGACATTTTTGAGGGTTTTCCAGATATTTATTAAATATAATTTTAAAACATTTATAACTTACACTATAACTAAATATTATATTAATCATTCCTTCTTGATTTTCTCCTTGCTTGCCCGAAAGCATATACCAATCTTCATGCGTTGCACCATTTTCCAAAACTTGTATTGGAATGTTAATATATCCCCATGCAATCTGTTCATCCATTGTAAATGAACACTCATCATATATTTCAATATATATTTGTTTTATACCAGGTGGTAAAGCACTAAAATTTCAGTGATATATAAGTATATATTTACTTTTAAACAAAGAAAAGAACTTTTTTAATATCATTATCAAAATATTTTGCATTTTCTAAAATTAAAGTATACAGATGTACTTTTTGAAAAAATAAAGAGTAAACCATCCCCTTTAATTTTTATTTTCCCAATTTTTTTAAATACAAAGATGACGCAACAACATGCAAGAATATCAAGTAATATTTTTAATTTAATTTCAAAGAAATTTATTACATTAACTTATATACAGTGAACAAAAGATTTACTATTTTGAAAAAAAATATAATTAAGTTATTAATTTAATTTTTTAATTTTAGTATATTAATTTAAATTGTTTCAATTTTAGAATTTAGTTTAGTTTAAATTAATTGAATATTTAGATGCTGGCCAAAGATGCTCTTTTTTCTTTCCACTTACATATATATAATTTAAATTTCACATAACTATAGTTACCTTAAATTTTATATCTGTAACTATTATTTCAATAAATATTAACTCCAAAAACTATATTCAATAAATTTTTAAGAGCATAAATAATATGTTTTTGAAACTTACCATTGAAAATTTTTATTCCAATGGGGATTTCTTCCTCCGTTTATAGCTGTATGCGTTTCATAAACATGATGGCCAACTCTTAATCTTACATATGGATCCATTCTGGATAAGCCATAATTTTTTACTAGTTTGGCCTGGAAAAATACAGTAATAGTTTATATAGTCCATACATAGAATTCTTTTAATAAATTATAAAATTTATTTATTTTTATACATCCTGTGTTATTATACCTGTGTTATTGTTACATTAAGTCTTCCCATTTGAATATATCCTGCTCGATAATTTTGCGTTTGCTGATGGAATGCTGTAGCATTATTTTTGCATGTTGAATCTGGTTCAATTTTTAAAAAATTTGGTGGTAATGGGCCAAGGAAAGCCTAAAAATTAATTTAATTGTAATTATATACAACATTTTTTATATTTTAAACATAAAATTAAAAAGTATACATTATACAAAAAACATTTGTAAACAATCTACAATTTTACAATTTTTATTTTCTAGAATTTTAAACATCTTTCTTTTACAGTAGTTTTATCTTAGGACTTAAAACTAATAAACAATTTTTTTATTAAAAATTATAGAATTACTTGTGCAATATCTGTAAAAAAATATTCAATTATATTGTAAATGGGCATTGTTGTTTATGGAAATTTGATCACATAACATTTTTTTTCATTACAACATGCACTGACATTAACATTTCCGATAAATTATTATCTTCTTAATACTTGATAATATTTGCTCATATACTTGCAAAATGATTCTATTATTTTTTTTTGAAAATAAAGCTTTTATCGTTTAAATATATACTTGAATTTTATGTCAAGTATTATAACGTATCAATCATATGATTATATAACTTATTTATTCTGGTCAATTTATTTATAATTAACATATCAATGCTATATTCTTTATTCTTCATAATCTAAAAAATGCATGTATACATAAATATAAACATTTAATGCATTTAATTTATCTTTTCATTAATTTAGGATAAAAAAGTATTATATCTTATAAATTATAAATTTATAATTGAAATGTAATTATAAAATATAGTTTATATCATTAATTTAAGAATCAATATTTTTTAACTTATTGCATGGTTGAAAGATAATTAATTGTTACAAGTAATTAAATTAATAAATTCTTATTTAATGTATAATTATTGTTATCTATTGATACTTATATTAACTTATATTAACTTATTTCATGGAATTATAGATACTATAGATAATTTTATTAAAATAATGTTTTAAAAATTAACTTATTATATAAATAAAACACTAAAACTTTAAATTAATTATAATTTAATTTTAAACATTCATTTTTTAACATAATTATTTTATTG
>JABFPK010001866.1:0-10956 GCA_022817445.1 Habroteleia sp. ZL-2020
AACAAAACCAGTCTGCGATTCTTTATAGATATGAGAATGGTATAGTAAATATATAAATACTTTTAATAATGTAAATTTTCTTAATTCTTGAAACTCGTTTTTTTATCACCTCAGAAAGTAGTTCCAAACTTACACTAACAATAGACAACAAAAAATGTATCTTTTGCAAAAACAATATTTTCCCAGAGTGATAGAATCGTCTGATCATTTCAAACTAAATTTTTACGTTTTCGTAACAAATATATCTACAATAACCCTAATCTAGTAATTAACGTGCCAAGTTAGCTGTTCAGCTTAGAGTGAATTGGCTTTACACACTCTCTCAGTCTTAACAATATATAAATGACATACATACAATTATAGTGATTATTAGAGCGCTGTAAAATATTACCTTTTTTGCAACATTGACGACAAATTATCGCTCTATTTTGAGGGATACGATCCAGTAAAATAAACATAGAATAATAAAAAATAGAGCATTATAGCGCACCCTAATAAAAAAAATCTTTATATATTGACCTTGAAAATATGTTGCTGTTTGCAAATATAAACATTCCGGAATATTTCGGAACGTTTCGGGAACTGATAACTCTGCAATCACACAAGACAAAATAAGTGGATCATCCATAGCGTTATAATGCATTTTATTTTAATGAAGATTCAATTATGATTGTATTTTTAATGGCATGTTAATTAAGTTATATGACAACAAAGAAATCGAGCACAATGTATTTTAGAGAGCGTTAATAACAAAGCTGTTATAATTTAAAATTCTAGTTGTATTATTTAATTTTTACTTTAAATATGTATAAACAGTTGAAATTATCTTACAAATTTATCAGGTAATTCTTTTTTTATTATTTAATATTTAAAACGGGTTTTACATAAATTTATAATATAAAAAATATAAATATTTTGTAATTTTGCACCGTAAAAGTTGTTTTTTTTTAGTAATTGTAATTCTGCCAGGTGTAATTGCATTTTTATGCAGAAAGTAGCACACCAATATGGATACAAAAAACATTAGGACGTGTCTATTCACACTCTAAAACGGAAAACCGGATACGAGAAAAACGGGAAAAACCGGAGCTCAGCGTTACTGTCATATCATATCGAATTAAATACCGGAAAACGGGAAAACACGAAAATATTCATATAAAATATATTCATGTTAGGATAGATTTATATTTTAAAAAACTAACAAAATTAATAAACAAATAATTACAATTTAAAAATAGTTTTATGTTAAAATATGAAAACAATTAAAAAATGCATTTTCTTTAATTACTTAATATATTTAAAATATAAATAAAATTCAAATATTGTATTAATATTGAGTTGAAATATAAAACATGCATTTCAAATTCCCGTTTTTCTCGCATTTTGGTATATCATGACAGTGGCAAAACATTATTAAAGATAAAATTTATTCAGCGTCATAGTACAAAAATAAATATAATTTCACTTATTTAGTTTATCACGAATATTTAATTTAATTTAACTTAAATATTTAATTGTATCATAAGTTGTATAAAAAAATTTAAAATATTCTTCAACACAAATGAATTATACTAAATTTAAATAAACATATTTCTTAAGTATACTTTTTCCATGCATATGAGTAGTAAACAGAATGAAACATCTAAATAATATAATAAATTAAACAAAGGAAGTGTTTATTCACATCTTAAAGCAGCAAAAGG
Source organism: Habroteleia sp. ZL-2020 (assembly GCA_022817445.1). NCBI lineage: Eukaryota > Metazoa > Arthropoda > Insecta > Hymenoptera > Scelionidae > Habroteleia > Habroteleia sp. ZL-2020. Next base: position 1,704 of record JABFPK010001866.1, read on the forward strand.
GATACGGGAAAAACGGGAAGTTGAAATATGTGTTTGATATTTCAATTCAATATTAATATAATGTTTAAAATTTATTTATATTTTAAATATATTAAATAATTAAAGGAATGCATTTTTAATGGTTTTCATATTTTAATATAAACCGATTTTCGTATTTTAATTATTTGTTTGCTAGTTTTTTTAAAAATATAAATCTATATTATACAGGAATATATTGTAAATGAATATTTTTACGTTTTCTCGTTTTCCCTGTATTTATTTCGGTATGAAATGATCGGGGCAACGCTTTGCTCCATTTTTTCCCGTTTCCCGTTTTAGGTGCAAATAGAAACGTCTTTAAACAAAAGTCCTTTGAATTTTTTGTAATTTTGTATCAGTTAGTTTGAAAACGTACAATTTCAAGCATGTAAAAGTACAAATAATACTGATATAATATATATAAGAAGCATTTAAATAACTTTGTTTTAAAATTACTTATTTTTATAGAAATTTGTCCTCGGTACAAGTAAAAAACAATTCCAAAAGTTTTCTAAGATTGTCAACTTCTTTTAATAGTTACAGTAATACTTCAGAGACTGAAAATAATAAATATCAGAATATATCTTACAAGAAATATGTAAACTATGCTATCGTTTTTGTAACTGGAACTGGTGCATATTTATTGTTTAAAAATAAAATCGGATTTAATCTCACAACTGTAAATGCCTTTGAAAAATCTACGTTGCAATGCGGAGTGTATAAAAATGGCTTGTCGACTTATTCTGCCGAAGAAGTTAGTAAGCATGATTGCAAGAAAACAGGAATATGGATTACTTATAAAGAAGGTGTTTACGACATCACGGATTTCATTGACAAACACCCCGGAGGTTCTGAAAAAGTCATGATGGCTGCAGGTGCATCGATTGAACCGTTTTGGAAAATTTTTGCCAACCACAACAAAACGGAAATTTATGATTTACTGGAATCAATGAGAATAGGCAATTTGTCTAAAACAGACGTCTTGCAACAAATGAAAAATGAATACGATCCGTATTTAAACGAACCTTTGAGACATAAAGCATTAAAAGTCAATGGACACAAACCATTTTGTGCAGAACCTCCGGCACCGGTACTGATTGAGAACTTTCTAACGCCTACGTATGTAAAATATAATTTAATACTGTGCGAATCGTTAATAAAAACACATATTAATATATATTTTACTTTCAGAGAATTATTTTACGTGAGGAATCATTTGCCGGTTCCTGAAGTAGATTTGCAAAGTTACACTTTAGAAGTGGCTGTAGAAGATGACGTTAAAAAGATCTTCAGTTTCGATGATTTAAAAAATTGTCCAAAACACACAATAACCAGTGCTGTTATGTGCGGGGGTAATCGTAGATCTGAAATGAATGACGTAATTATTCATGAATTATTAGTTAAAGGCTTTTATCGCCAAGCTTTTACATTCCAGCAAACGGGAAATTTTAAGATATTTTAGAAATTTGAAGGTTTTTGAAATATTGTATAAGGGATTTGGGAAAACGAATTAGAAAGGAATAGAACTGAATGAATATTATTTATTTATTTTATTTTATTAAAAACTCAGTGGTAAATACTTTGAGGGGTTATAGATACAATTAAAGGTAATACAATATGATAAAATAAGAAAAGTTACTAATCATTACTAATTTTAAAAAGTTTTAATAAGATACATTACGATCTTATAGAAAATTATAGAATAAATACAGTGATGAATAAATTATTTATTACGATATTAAAACCTATGACAAACGTTATCAAATGTTCTTCTATACATAAATACAAAAACTTCTACACACAGACTATTTTAATACAATATTCATTCAATTATTTTGATTTCTAATTCGTTTTACCAAAACCCTTATAAAATGTTTTAAAAACCTTCAAATTTGTAAAATAACTTAAAATTTCTCGTTTGCTGGGGTATAAACGCTGAGAAAAAGTGAGAAAAACTAATATATAATAAAAAATATTTTCTTTTCCAGTTCAAACAAGTAAGAGGTTTAAGCTGGGGAGTAGGAGCTATAGGAAACGCAACCTGGACAGGTGCTCGGCTATGTGATATTTTAAAAAACCTTAACATCGATGAATCTAAATATAATCACGTTCAGGTTGTGCTAAATATTTTAATCATATCTGATAAACAATTGATTAATACTGATGCATATAAGAAATGTGAAATTGGAAAACTTGAGATTATTTTGGGTGATATTCTGCATTTTTGAAATCTAAACTAACTTGTTTATTTCTAGTTTGAAGGTCTGGATATCGATCCATCGGGGAAACCCTATTCTGCGAGTATTCCTATAAGTAAAGCCCTGGATCCAAGAGCGGACGTATTAATAGCTTATGAAATGAATGGGGAACCTCTGCTCCAAGATCACGGGTTTCCCGCCCGAGTTATTGTACCTGGAGTTGTAGGCGCAAGACAAGTTAAATGGCTGAGTGAGTTATATCGCAGTTAATCTACCGTTTACTCTATTATTTATTTATTTACACTCAGAAAAATGTTTTGTTGTGTCAACAAAAATTTAGTTTTTCCAACAAAATAATTTAGTAGAAATATGACTAACCAAATTTTTAGGTCACACAACTAAATCAGTTTGTTCGTTCCACAAAAGCATAACTAAAATATCTCAAACAAAAATTTTAATTGATATATCTCAGCACCATAGTTGCATATAGTAATTAACTTTGACATGGATACAGTTATCGTATACAATTTTATTTTAATTATTTCGTTCAAAAAAACACCTCTCGCTGTAGGATTCGAACTCGAGACGCTGCGGTGTCGGTAGATCGCTTTAACCATTAGACTGTTGAACATATCTATTATAATCTTTTACACCCAGTCAAGCAATAGTAGCTATTCGTCGCACCATTATGTTTAGTGCAATTTAATTTTTTACTTTCCTTATAGTGCCAAATAATTAAAAAATATTTAATGAATATTTTTTTGGTGAAAATAAAATATTTAGATATATAAAACAAAATATTGTATAAATATCAAGAAAATATTAAATATCTATTACTTTTGAATAAGATTTAATATTTAGAAGAAAATATTTTGTTATGTCAACCAAAAAATTTTGTTTGGGTCAACAAAATATATCCAACTGAACTATTTAGTTGCGTATAATAAAATATTTTTCTGAAAAATTACAAAAATATAACAGGTGAAAAGAAAACGATCTTATATCTTATAAATAACTGTAATAAATTACAAATTATATAATATAAATATAAAATAAACATACGAACATCATATTAATGTATATTAAGTAATTTATACATAATTTCACTGTGATAATTATGTAGTACCTAAAATAATGTTATTACATACGTTTCCTTTAAGGTAAAATCACATTGTCAAAAGAAGAAAGCCAGTCGCAATGGCAGCAAGGCGATTATAAAGGATTTTGCCCAAGCGTTGACTGGAATAATGTTAATTATAAAACGTCCCCAGCTATACAAGAAATGCCAATAACGTCAGCAATTTGCATTCCACAAAACAATGAAACAGTTGTTGTTAAGAATAAAAAGATTCAGGCAAAAGGTACATTACAATATTAAAAAGTTACAAAATATATTTTCGATTTTAGATACATATTTTAATAAGTTTAGATAATTTTGCTTAAATTAATAATTATTTATTTAATTTAGGCTATGCTTGGTCCGGCGGTGGTCGTAAAATCATCAGAGTTGATATTACGATTGATAAAGGAAAAACTTGGCATACTGCTAATCTTGTTGCAGCGGATGAAAAAGCCCCAGAAGGTAGACATTGGGGATGGACGTTATGGGAAATTGATATTCCAGTTAGTGATAAAGACAAAGAAGTAGAAATTTGGGCGAAAGCTGTTGATTCCTCATATAATGTACAACCAGAAAGTTTTCAAAATATATGGAATTTAAGAGGATTGCTTTGTAATGCATATCATAATGTGAAAATTACGTTAAGAAGATAATTACAATTCAGGTATTAAATATTCCAATTGATCATTCTTTGGAATATTTTATAGTTTAAATCTTATATTTGTACATACGTTATTATTATTGTTGTTATTATTATTATTTGAGCAACATCAGAATGGAATACTTTTATATTCAGCAGTTTTAAAATGAATGCAACTATAATGGCAACACTAAAGTGTACATTTTTATATAGTATAAATTATTTTATATAAATATATTAATATAACATTAAAATTAAAATAAACATATGAATAATTAATACAACAACCTTGTACTTGTTTTATTTCAAACATTAGCTTTATCTTTATCTATATATTTCAACGGGGTACTAAAATAAAATTCAAACTGATTATATACTTTTCATTAATTATAAAACATTATATATTTCTAACCGTTGCCAGGAAACATTTCAAGATACAAAATTCACCCTGTATAATATCTAATAAAAAAGTTCAAAGATATCAGGATTTTAAAAGAAGAGCAACTACTAAGTACTAAAATAAAATATATTTATTGTGTATAAAATTTTTCTTTTCAGGAACAATAAAATCAATATAAATTTTAACAATATAATAATTAAGTCTTCTTAACAACATTCAATCATTATTAACCACTTTTAATCCTTATGCCAACAAAAATGAAATGCCACTTTAAGAAAAATAAAAATATAACTGTAATAAAATGCATCTTAGATTCGTTTCTGTTTTAACTTAAACAGAAATGCCATTTAAATTCTGAAAAACAACATCCATTTCTGGCCTTTCGTGAGGATCTTGTTTACAGCAATGTTTTCCCAAAGCAATGAAATTGTAAAACACAACTTCGTATTCCCGATTAGGTTTCTGATCCATTATGGACGGAAGATCGATTGGCGTTATACTGTCTATGAAGTCTTTCAGCAGTTTATGTTTCGCTCTGGCAGAATCATAAGGTCGCAGACCCGTTGCCATTTCATATATCACAATTCCATAGCTAAATGTATCGACTTTCGTGGAAATTTGTGCTTCGTATAAAAATTCTGCAGGTAAATAAGGCCGGGTACCTTGAATCCTGCTGACCTAATGAAAATAAATTTGGTTATTTCCATGTTAATATTAATAAATGCATTCAAGGTGTAATTTTTTATTAACTTTATTATTAAATAATTATTTAATAAGCAAAATGATATTGAACCTTTATCATGTTTTCTTTAAGCCCTTCTTTTGCCAACCCAAAGTCGCCTATTTTTGGTTCCATATTCTTGTCCAATAATATATTGGCGCTTTTAATATCGGCATGAATTAATGGCTTTTCTCCAATTGTATGCAAATATTGCAACCCACAAGCTATTCCCGTAGCAATTCTATGGCGTTGCAACCACGAAAGTGGTTCCTTTGCGTTTTTTAAAAGTAACCTGTCTTCCAAGGATCCATTAGGCATAAATTGGTACACGAGACAAGGCATCTCCCCACTTATGCTATACGCGTACAGCAGTAGGATATTTTCGTGTATTCTCGAATTCAAAATTGTTATTTCTCGTATAAGTTGTTGCCACTGGACACGATAAATGTTGTCGCGTTCGCAACGTTTGCATTCAATACGCTTGATTGCTACCATTGTATTTTTCCAGATACCTGCAAAATATCATGATATCATTATCTTAACTATGAAATAAACTCAAACATTGCCGTAAGAGTTACTTTTATTCGTGACTTAGGTGTTATTTTTGATTGCAAAATGTCGTTTTCTAATCACATTCATTTTATAGTTAATAAATCAACTTCTAGGTTTTATTAAACGCAAATGCAAGGAATTTAATTCAATTCTAAAAATTCTTTACGTTCCCAAATTATGAAATATTTATAAATAGATTGGAATCTGTATAATTATAATTATACAGATATTATGTATTATGTACAGTATAATTATGGGAATAATTGATTCATTTATAAATCGTAATTATAGAAATATATCTGTTACTTTAAACATTCCATCACTTCAATCACAGAGAAATCTCAATGATATATTTTTTCTTTTTAAACTTTTAAATGGTCAATTACATAATAAATTGATGTTTCGGATTCCTGTACAATCGGCAAGAAGAGTACAAATTTTCTATTTAAAACTTTATACTTCGAATTATATTAAAAATAATCCTATTAGAAGACTTTGTGATAACTTTAATGTCATTGATTTCGATGTATTAGATTATAGCTATGAAAAATTTAAAAATATTGCGAAAAGTGTATTCTTGAAACTTGAATGATTTTAATCAATCTCTTTCCAAAATGTTTGATATAAAGTTTATATGTTGTAGGTTAATTTTGTAGTTTGCTTTCACTTTACTCATAATAGACACTTTTTATAATTCATATTTAATGCATTTTGGACATTTGTCCGTCTAAATTGAAATAAATAAACAAATAAATAAATCTTAAGTCAAGATAAATGCATCGAGAAGGTAATAATTATAAAATTTGTCAACCTTTATATACGGTTCCAAATCCTCCCTTTCCTAAAATATTGGAAGCACTCCAATCGTTCGTTACGGACTTTAATTCTGAATACAGAACTTTTGGCAATGAAGATGAAATTTTTTTTTCTGACATTGACATTTGATCATCATGCTTCGAAGGGGGTTTCGTCGCTGCTGAATCGGATGAATTTTTGTGATCGCCAGAATTTGAGATGTCAACATTTTTCAAATGTTCCTCTAAATATTCAATTTCTGCAATAACGAATATTTTATGAGAGAAAAATTAGTTAGATAATTATTCTCAATATGCTAAAGACGTTTCTTCTTGTTCAATAACTTCTTGTTTTTCTTGTTCCTAGAGGTCACCCTTCCTACCATTATTTATCTTGTTGTATGATTAAAAATATAATTTTTAATTGTTAAATATTCATTATTAAAAGTTACTAAAACATAAAAAAATTATTTTTACAATAAACAATATTTTAATTCTACATTAGTCATCATAATTTTCTAAATCTCTTTCTTTTCAATTTCATATATCTTCCTTGTTGTACGAAAACCTTCCCATATGTTATATTCGTTAATAGTAAAGAAAACATTTCTAGTATAACGTGACTCTTAGAGATATAAAGATAAATATAAATATATATGAAGATATAAAGAACTTGGTTGTTGGCTCACACAATACCTCTGTTTTATTAACTTTTAAAAATGAATATTTATCAATTAAAAATTAAACTTTTATTCATACAACAAAATAAATCCTTAAGTTTTCTAAATTTTAATTTGTAATTAACATTATTTTATAATTTATAATATTTTAGTTAAAAATATGTATTTTTTGTACGTAGCCGTGATGAGATTCTTGCAAAAAGAAGGAAACGTTGGCTTTTAATAAATATATTATAAACACTAAAATAAGTTCCAGGAATTTTATATTGTTACAAAAGGTCATCCTTATTACTATGAATATTCATTGCGTCATTTTAGTGTAAGAAGTTGAGCATAAAATCTAAATCAAATTTACCTTTCGTACGTTTCACTGTTTTATGAACATCGTGAACTTTGTCTTCAAAAACTTTCCTAGTAGGTATATATTTGTGATACTTTTCATCGATATATGGTTTAAGTATTAGCATTGCTCTATAAAGCTTCATCTTTTTGAATAAAGCAAAAAGTTCGATTACTGAATGATTATACATGCCCCACATAGTTAAAAGTTTATTACTTGGATCTTTTTCTCTCCTTAAACTTTGTATGGTTAATTGATCAAATTTCATATATCTTTCTGTCAATGAAAAAATAATATTTTTCATAAAATACAAATTTTAAAATTGCAATTGAGATAGGTGAAATTTTGTGATTAAAATGATACATCTCTTATTCAAAATTAATCATTGCACATGTGAACTCGTTCAACTTTTTGCATACATCCAGATTTTACTTAGACCTGTTGAATATTTGTTATTTTTAAAATTTATCGTATATTTATGACAATATAAAACCAAGTTATATTATATTTTGCGTATTATATATAAAACGGGAAATATATTCATGTTAGGATAGGCTTATATTTTTAAAAATCTAACAAAATTAAGGTAATGCTTAAAGCGTTAATTACTATATTAGTGTATTCTTTATTTTTATTGAAAAAATAGTGAATTAAGTTATGAATTAAAATTTAAATTTTATTTATTTATAAAATTCTCCCACGTTGCAAGAATCGAATGAATTAATTACAGAAATTAATTCAATATATTTGGAATAATATTTAAAAATACACTAACTCTATCACAGCAGACTTTAATTACAATTCCGAAATAGTTTTATGTTAAAATATGAAAACAATTAAAAATGCATTTCCTTTAATTACTTAATATATTTAAAACATAAATAAAATTCAAATATTATATTAATATTGAATTGAAATATAAAAAAAAGTATTTTAACTTCCCGTTTCAGTTAAATAATTGTTACTTTAAATTAGATAAAAATTGTATTTGGTATAGGATTATGTACTGTTTATCCATTTGTTAAAACACTTGAGTAAATTAAAAATTTAAAAATTTTGACAAATGAGATCAAGTTTGGTGTCATTGGATATGTATTTTTGATTTTTGATTCAATGCGTAGTTTGCAAGATATTCCAAAACAGTATAAAATGGACAACCTTGTATACATTTAATCATATATTTATATTTTGTATTATTAATTTAATTATTTGTATATATATAATAATTTATGCCAATATACTGCTGATAGTGAAATAATAAATAATTAATGCAAGAAAATAACAAAAATTTAATGTTCAAAATGGTTTAATAAAAAGTAAAGTTAATGATTCAGAGTGACATGAAGGATGATATGATTTAGGGTATTTATATATAAATGAATAAGTACACTGAATCTATAACATTACCTCCCAATTCTTCCCAAGTATCATTAAAATTAAGAATCTTACAAATTTCTATACGTGGTAAATATGGTAAATCATAAATATATTTAATCGATGAATCAGACATTTTTATTATATCCAATTTGAAATGAACGAAATTTCAAATAAAATCACAATAACTTATTCTCTATATATTTGTTTACATTAATATTTTTAATAATGTAAATGTTGAGATGTTATTTATTAAAAAAAAGTGTATTACGGCTGATTAGAACGAACATTACAATCACTTTCTACTAAACTTTTACTAAAATCAGTGTCGCCAGATCGTTCACTAAATAAATCCTGAAAATCCCTAGAATTTTGGGGAATTTATATTTAACATGTTGGAACATATGAACTAAAGT
>JABFPK010001867.1:0-10956 GCA_022817445.1 Habroteleia sp. ZL-2020
GTACAATTGCATTATTTACATCATTACGAATATTTATCAATCAAAAATAAATTATCAGGATTAAAAATATGAACAGAAATAAAGAACACTTTGTCATAAAGTAATATTAAATTAGGACACAATTACAAAATCTTTGTAGTTAAAATATTTAAAAAATATGTTATTCATATAACTCATATTTTATAGTTAAAAATGTTAATAACTAGTATTAATTTATTTATATAACAACAAATTATCATTTCTTATCTTCTATATAATTAAAAATATCCATATTTATTGTTAAGTGATTAATTGCTTTTAGCATATAAAATCTCAATATGTAATGCTTTTATAAATTTAAGTCATAACTACCTATTTATTAATAGAACCGTTTTTTCAAGCACCAATAGAAAAAACACTTACTATGATAAATGTCCTGCAAAGAGCCACCTCCACAATATTCCATGCAAATCCAAAGTTTGTCTCTCCTAAGATAACTGCCATAATATGCAATAATATTTGAGTGCCTGCAATCTTTCATCATCAGGATTTCCTGCTGAATGATCCCAAAATCCTCACCTGCGTACAAACAATGTTTCAAAAAAATAACTTTAAAAATCGTCATAATAAAACAAATAAAAACATAATCATTTTAATAAGTCGACCAATCTATTTGACAGTAATTCGTAAGACAAAACAACGGATGACAGTAAACCAGAGGTTTGTCGACCTACCTTGTTCCAACTTGATGACTTTGATCGCCGCTAGATCATTGGTCGACAGTCTTTTTGCCTGAAATAGGACAACACAGATAAAATATTATCCGGCGACACAAATTCGGCACCGTTTCAAAAGATACATACCTTGTAAACATCTCCATAAGTTCCACTACCTATTCTCTGAATCAATTCGTACTCGTCTTGAGGATTTCGGCGGCTAATGTCGCTAGACAGCGCGTTTGTGTTTACGGCCATCGGACGTTCACTGCGCATAACTAGCAAAAATCTAGAGGATACGTCGCTGTTCGCGACTTCTACAATTATTTACACGGAAAAGTAACACTTTCGTCTAAAAGTCGCCATTGTTCACTCACAACAGTTGCGACGTTAGCGACAGACCGAATCATTTTGCAGTGCTGCGAAGATAGTTACGTGTCAATTCCAGTTACCAGTGTTAGTGGTGGGAAATTCAAACATCGAACAATATTTCTTCTTGATTATTATTCATGAAAAAATTATATCTTTTATTGAATAGGTATCAATTTTGATTTTTATATCTTGTTAAAATTTAATTTTTGTTTTACACTTTGGTATATTTTATTTATATAGTGTTTATTGATAAAACTTAAATTCCGATGAAATACTATAAAAAGTATGTACATAAAGTACTTTTTTACATTTAAATAAAAGGAAATTAACTATAAATATAAATTAAATAATACAAGACTGTACAAAATTAATTCTCATTATAAAATTACTATAATTTTAAATTTTACAATTAAATACTATAATGCAGTGTTTAAATGTACCCTACGAAATAAAAGATTTAAGTAACTGTAACTTAGCTTTCAGTTACAAAGTGCATTACTGAATTCTTGAGTTAAAGTAACTGATTTATTCAATTAACTTTGATTAAATATGACAGGGAACAGTGTTAATAATTACCACTAAAATTATTAGTTAAATTAACTCAATTTTAATTTAATGTATATTTTAACTGAAAACATTACTTTCTCTGAAAAATATAAACGTCAAAATTATTATTCTGTATATATTATACAATTATTTTTCTATATAGATTTATAAAAAAGCGAACATACCGTACAGAAATTACTATTACAAAAGATTATTAAATTAGTTCAAATATAAAATGCAAAACATAATGCATATTCTATTTAATGTGTCCATTATAAATAACTTTGATTTTATGAAATAATTATTCTTTACAGTAACGTAATTATAAGTAATAAAAATATACTTTATACAAAATTAGCGTTTGAGTTCGAAAGATTATATATTTAACCATAAAATTGCAATTGGAAATAAATTTTGAAACAAAAACAAACTAGAATTTTTTGTTTTAGAAAATATTTTACCACGAGTATTGAATAACCATTCACATTGTGCCGTTGGAAACGCACAACTGTACTAAATTTGTATTATTTGAAACTTGAAATAATAGCTTGTTATTTTCATGTCACAGAGAATATAAAAACAAGGATATAGAAAAAAAAATATATACACAGACATATATATACGCGCAAGATGATCATCTTGAAAGCAGGTGGCCTGCACGTCAAACGGAGCATGTGTGCGTACGCGCATGTCACATCTTAGCGGTCATCTACATATTGTACATCCATATGTACATTCATTTTTTTCATCCGGTTAGACAAAGAAAACGATATATGTAGTCACAAGAAGAGACGAGTCGTTGAAACAACGCATATCTTTGCGTTTTCTAAGAGAAATTTCTTCGCGTTCGCCTTTTTGTGTCATTGTGCAGAGAAATAAAGAATTTTTAATTTAATAAAGCGTCATTTTTACTATAAAACAACCTGTTTTGTATTGCGATAAAAAAGCACTTTTGTTTCGTGTGAAAAATTTGCGACAATTTGGTAAAAACGCTTGACAAAAGATTTTTTTCGACCGACGTTGTATGTGAGGACGTAGATTCCATCAAATTTATGCAAATGTCATGCAAACACATGACTGCACACAATTGTCACGCTTTTGCATATTTTTGCTACTCACGCTATCAGAAAACTTAATTAAAATAAGGAAAAGGAACTGAAGAATTTCAAATACATTTAAATCGTGTTCTTTTTTAACTCAGAGTTTTAAAAGATCATTGAAAAATCATTCGGCACGAATATTTAAATTCATTTGTAATTTGCAAGTGTTAATTGTAAATAACGCCTGAAAACAGCATTTCTTCAATGTGAACAATTTAAGTTTCTACCTGGAAATTTTATTTGCTATTCCAAGACGTCGCTCGAAAAACGAGAAATGTTAAACTATTGTATGAAATTGGAGAGGTATACTTGTTCTGAGTCATTTAATACGTAGTTTATAACACTTACTCCGTAATAATTAACGTAATTGAATATTTTTTATTGCTGGACATCGTCTGCTCGCCGAACAGAAGGTCTCGCTTTCTAAATATTGTCAGGCTAATATTTCTCCAGTCGTAGCATGTGTGTGTGTGTTTAAAGTTTTCCTTTATGCTTACTTATTTTGTATGTATGCGCGTGTGCAGTAGATTGGTACATAGCGTTTAGTAAATATAGAGCTGGGTCGTCTGTATGGTCCTGTGGCGCAACGGATAACGCGTCTGACTACGGATCAGAAGATTCCAGGTTCGAATCCTGGCAGGATCGAAGTTTTTTTTTAATGATATGATGTTTACTTTAATAATTAAATTATGCGTCATTTTTTATATAATATCAATGTAATACTACAAATTTTTATTTCGTTACATTATTAAAAATGATATATTTTGTTCTTTGCAGTGTGTTTTCGAATGAGAATTTTTGTTAACAAATGTTTTAAATAGAACACATTTTAAATTTTTATTTATATTAATAGAAATAAATATATATATGTTTCATAATTTAAAATTGTTATCAAGATGATAAGACTATAATGAATGTATAAGTATCTTTGTGCAATGTATACAAATAAATATATTTAAAATTAATAATATTACACCGTGACTTACATAACTACTGGATTCTGTGTATAGTATTAAATCGATTGTACGAAGGTCCTGTGGCGCAACGGATAACGCGTCTGACTACGGATCAGTAGATTCCAGGTTCGAATCCTGGCAGGATCGAGAATCTTTAATTTTAATTTTGAATAATTTGAACTACTGAAACTCTGAATATTAATTGAATCTATATGTCCAAACACAAAAATAAATATAATTCTGTTCAGGATTATTCTATAAGTAATATGATTTTTACTAATACGAAATTGGTGTATAGTACTATTTTTAAACTTCCTAATAATAATCAAGCTCAGTCAGTCAGTCTATGCGGTATGAGGCTATGGCAAGAGTACGCCGAGAATTTTTTTTTCATAGAATTTCATATATACATATATTTATATTATTTTATTATTAAAGACGATTTAATCTTTCAACTAAATTCTTTAAGATGTACTTAAAGTATTTTATGTTTTCATTTTAAAAAGTAAAACGTTGAATACCTTTAATGTAGTATTTAATAATTTTTTATTATTTTAAGATATGAGTTATTTTATAGGAAAACATATTGCTGTATGTAAGGTCCTGTGGCGCAACGGATAACGCATCTGACTACGGATCAGAAGATTCCAGGTTCGAATCCTGGCAGGATCGGAGTTTTTTTTATTATTTTTAATTTTTTACATATTAATTTAGTTAATTATATCATAATTCTTAAAAAAGGGTAGACTAAATAAATTAAATAAGATAAAAATGTTAAATATCTTAAAAAATACACTATAATTTCTGCGTGCTTTATCTTAATCAATGATCGTAAAAATTATTCTCGCTAGACTATATAGGGTAAAATATTCAGTTATCGGCCTCCTTAATATTGATATTGTGTTGCTTCTAATTTAATTTCTGGCTTTCTCTTTTATTTATATTAACAGGGTATCTGTCTTCGTAATTTATATGCATTATCAGTTTGTTTGATAAAGTTTATAGTATACTATACTGCGAATAAAAACGTAAATAATTTTGCTATTTCGTCAAAATTTAGCAAAAGCCCATCATCTATAATGCTTTATCCTATTTGGCTCGAAAAATATTCGCGTGAATCACGGCCGTAACATCAATGCTAAATATTTGTCACGCACATTTTGTAATCTGGTACCGTACTTGTTAGTCAGCATAATACATTTATTCATTTATCCTGATCGAACTTAAAGAGTTGATTCAACTAATGTTTTTGTACTTGTTTTGTATTACAATAAAGAACTTTCTGAGAAGGGATTTTTCTCTAAGCTATTAACCGAAAACTTATTATGTAATTAATTTCATTTGGAATTTTGCAAATCATGCGATGAAATACATTCCTTTTAAATATCATGGATAATTAAGAATTCAAGCTTCGTTTCTAATGGAAATAATTAATAAAAGTGATTTCAATATTCTTGACTGCCCGTTAATGGGGCATATAAAATTCGTGATATCATTCTTCATTTCAAAAATGTCTATTAAATTCTTGCAATTCATTTAAACAAAGATTACTATGAACTTGGATTGGCTTGGTCAAATCTCATTTGCTTATATATATTTCTCAAACTTGCAATTAATAAACGTATCTATATTTTATAATATTCTTAACTCTAAGAAATAATTTATACATTTTTCTAAGAACTTGATGATTTTAATTTATTTTTTTTTAAAAAAATATTTGTTGTTAAATTTTTATTGATACACTGAGAAAAAAGTTAGAGTAAGTTTAGCAATATATGTTTACTTATAAAATATATAGCAAATATGAATAGAATACAAGTATATCCTAGTTAGGCTAGAAAATATTGCTAAAAATACACTAACTTTTTTCTCAGTGTAGTACCTTCATATTTTTGTCAATTTTAAGTGAAATTTTTTAAAATGATTAATTTATTATAGATATATAAAGTCTATTTGTAATTGATCAATTGAAGTGTCTGTCGAATAAGACCTGTTCAAAATTTTGTTTTCATTAATGATTCGAAGTAACGTGCCAAATTCGAACAGATTACTTTTAGCGTTTTCTTTGTTTACAGTTTAACACTTATCACAAAATATAAAATCGTTGTTAGTTTTAAGGCGGATGAATAATATAAAAAGGCACTCAAGCTACTTTGTATTTTGATCACATCCAAAGTACAATTGAATTTGAACCTTAAAAAAGCAGGTTGAAAGGAATAAAATTACCATACGTAAACGCTAAAAATGAGCTAAATGAAAAGAAAGCAATCGACGAGTTCCAATTTTTGTTCCTTTCTAATAATATTTTTATTTAGAGAATTCATATCCATCGAGAATTCCTTTCACACTCTGGACTCTCCCTTTTCAATTTGTAGTCTCATTTTGCAGTTCAAGGTTTTAATGCAATGAAAACGATGCGGAATAGCTTTACTATTCAGGAAGGGAAAAAATTAATGAACGTGTCGAATTAAGGTGGCTCGAATTTGTACGCTATAATGCCCAATGTGTCTCAGCTTTTCACGCGACCATTTTGTTCGTTCTCGGTATTTCTAATGTTTACTCGAAAGTGAATCATTTGAGCTTCGTGCCGACTATGCTCGAACAATAAACGAGCCATTTAATTGTGCAAAAATTGTTTTTAATAGATTCGAAATGACTAAATAGACGGATAAAGGACACGGAAAGAATTTAAAGTAGATTCGAAGAAAATTATATTATGACAATTTAATTGCCTTTAATTTGCGTAATCTTGTTCCAACTCTTTTGAAAACCACGCGAAAGTTTCGAAAATTTTCAAACAAATTTCGAACTTTTCTCTATTTACCAAAAAAGAAAGAGACTTATACTTTTGAATTTGAAAGCGATTTTGCCACGGTTTCGACAAATTTTTATCGTTCTCTGATTTTTATTACGCAAACTATTTTTTGTGCAATTCTTATGCTCGACGCGTGATATAAATTTTGCTATTTAAGAGATATTAGAAGCAACACAATTGCGAAACAAGGGTCTCTTCTCTGGCTGAAAAATTCGTTAGAGCTCCGAGTAAAATGTGAGAATTGTTAATAAAGTATGAGACATTCGTAGTTTTTATTTTCCTTGAAGAATTCAATTATGCATCCATTTATTTTTATGGTATATGCATACTTTACCATGTAACTTTCACATGGTAATGCAAACATAATTATGTAAATTTGATAGAATCGAGTTATACTTATGTAAATATGATAAAATTATGCGACGCTATAAAAACTGGGCCATTTTTATTTGCGCTCTTGTCCAACTGTCAAGAAGTGCGTAATTTTTGCTACGACAAAAAAATAAAAGATTTCATCACAAGCCGGCACTAATTCATGTACCATTTTAATCCAGGAGATATTCCAAAGCAGTTCGTCAAACGATACAAAATGCAAAAAAATGATACCAATAAAGAAGAGAGATGACAAAAATGCAGCCATTTTTATGATCAATTCCAGGACCTTCTGAAGGAAGAAATTGCATTACTTGTAAAAGCAATTTCTTTATCTTATAGACTGCTTTCTTATCATCGAATAAAGAAGAACGGGAGGAAAAAGTATATCAACCTCTGCTGCATTTTTCGAAATGCAATTTTGCACCGCTGCTAACGCTGATAATTAAGTTTGCAAAAATAAATGCGCAAATTATGCGCAGGGCACTCTTAGTAAATTGAATCGAATTTTCAATTAATATCTTATCGAATTCCGAATAGACTATTCGCGTTCTCAGGCTCCTTTCAATATTTCAATATTTTTTAATCCTTTCATACTCCGTATAAATCGAACTAATCCGCTTATCTAACTCCTTTCTCCTATCAGCGTCCTTTCATCTGCCAATCCCCATCCTTCCACTCATTACCCAACCTTCAAAGAAGCCTTATCAATCCCTTGAAAACCCCATCATCGCCCGCATCTATCACCCATCGCCTCCGCTATCCAACCATAAACTAACTCTCCAACTCTCCAACAGTATGCCATCAACCGGGAGCGCAATTCCCGCAACACTTCGCTTCGGTTATAAATTCACTCATGTATAGCCAACTCCTGTAGAACCTCGTACGGTCCCATACTTCTCTCCCTCTTGCATTATACAATAGACATTTCTCGTGCAGGGCGGGGCTTCGCGCTTCATTTGAATTGCGCCGATAGACTCTCGCGTGCGCCCTCTCCTCTTTCCGCGTGCCCGCTATCCCCGTCTCACGGGCGCTGTAACAATTTTGCAACATTTGATCAATTACCGCTCAACGCGAACCAAATGCTTAACGCTCAATCGGACAATCATCAATCAAACACATTTTCCCATCTAATCCTTTTTCCAACCCCGACACCCACTTTGCAGTTTGTTATCCAAGTCCAAGTTTTTTTGTTTCCCGCGTTCGCGAGCAAGGTGTTTTCCTGCAAACGTATCTGCATCTGCATTCCGCATAAGTTTTCCAACGGACGAACAAATTGAAAGTACATGAATATGATTTATACGTCAAATATGTAAACGGACGATGCGAAACTGTATTTTATAAATCACGTTTCTCCAATTTTGCTTCAACAAGTACTGGATGAAAAAGTATTTTAATCGCAATTCGTATTACGGTTATTATTGTTTTTTATTTCTGTTTGGATTATCGACGAGGAAATTCGGTTCAAGAAATGGAATGAATTTTAGTTTGATTATACGCCACGGCATCGCTATGCTCGAGGCGCCAAAAAACGGCACAAAAGAGACCCTTTGACGAGAGAACGAAGCTTGAATGATATTTCGGATATTCGGTATTTAATTATTTTGCGACGTAAAATATGATTTTGCGTTGTCTTCAATCCGAAAGGTTTAATACCAAACTATCAAATTGTGTTTTAAAGGGGGAAAATTTTTCCTGAAAGAGAAAAACGATGCGGATGAAAATCGTTAAAAATAGATGCCGGGCGCATTCAGCTCAATTCGGTCGAAGTGTGTTTAAAAACTAGATCCTTTAAAGTAAATATTAGAAAAGTAAGTATTATACGTTACGTACGATTTACTTAAGTCTTGTTTATTTAAAATGTATTTTAAAATTGTAATTAATAAAACAAATATGGTTTCGATAAGGCGGATTCTGCTTTACAAATAGCGACACATTATATTTATAATTTTGTTGTTTTGTTTATATTTATATATATGTTATTTTTATACCAGCATAATTCAGTATTAATGGAACAAAATTCTAACTTGATTTATGGTTTGACGTGTGAAAGTTTAAATGTGTATAGTGTGTTTAGAGTAAATATTAGATTGTATTTTACAAAGTAAAATTTAAAAAATGCAGAATACAAAATGTACAGAGTAAAATAGATTGTTCAAAGTACGTTTCACGAAATAAATCCGTAGCTTGTAGCTAACGAAATAAGATTCAACTCCACTCACCGTATCTAATATGACAACGAACATTTTTCTCGGCCTACGGTAAAAATCGAGAAATTAGATATCTGTAATTCTTCGGATTAAACAGGGGGTAACGTACAGAAACGTTTTATTGATATTAAACTATTTTCAATTTGTTCGTATTTGCGAACAATCAGTATCAATAATTTTATATTTTTCAAAATTTTGTAATAAACAAATTTTCTCAAAAAATATCACGCATATAAGATTCAAACTTGAATTTTATTTGTATTTATTAATTATTTTTTATAGGCAAAATGTAAATACAATTATAATAAAATTTCTATTCGGAGTAGAAACGAAAATACGAATATCTTGAAATGAATGTGAGAGCGATAACTATAACATAAAGTTACCCTAACAGCATATAATATAATATTCTCAGAGTATTACAAGGATATTTTTTATTATCTTCCAAAAATCGTTAAATACTTTAATGTTCTCCTCAAAATATTTATTCAATATTCTGAGCGTGTTATAATATATCGTACAATTTATATAAATATATCTTTAAAAATTGTTTTTCATTTAATATCTGAAAATATTTGATAATATTCTCTGATGTATATTTGTTTGGCATATACGTTAAAATATCGCACTATATATATACTACGTAAGGTATATTTCATTTATTTTAAATATTTAAAATATTATATACAATAATTTTATTTTGCATCGTACATTTTGTAATTTATAATTCACAAAGATTATTTATAAATAAAAAGTATAATTTCTATAAAATTAATTAAATTTTACAAAATAAATTTACTAATGATAATTGAGTTAACAATTTGATGAAAGTTATGCATTATTATTATATTCGACAAAGAGAAAATTCTGAGCAATTGATTGTATTGCATTTAGCTAGTTTTACATAATGTTTATTATCGGATTTTATTGTGTAATGAATTGATTGCTTATTTAATTATTGAGGAAATACGATTTTTAATTGATAATTTCGTACATGATCTTTATATAAAAATGAATTCTCGTAAGAAAATACTTTAATGTTCACTGAGTATTATCGGATGAATGCATCATTACACAATTATTAGGAGTAGATTTTTTAGTATTATGATTTTTCATGTGTTTTGCTTTGACGTCTTTTGAAATAAATTATTCTATGCTATTTAATTAATCGCAGGCAACTTTAAATAAATACTTTTAATATATTACATATAATTATATTTTATAGAAATTATGGAAGAGAAATACTTTAAAGCATAAACTATAAATAACTCAAAATCAGTCGTGTGTTATGATATTACCATAAACTTAACGAAGAAATATTTTATATAGAAAATATCCAGATAATGTTATTTGTATAATGCATAAATTAATTATTTCTTTTCATTGTATAAATATAACGATAAATAATATCATACATAATAATTGTACATATAATTGTACAAATTGTATTATTAATATACTATAAAATTGAAATTATATTATTTAATAAACTATTATGAGTATATATACAATATAACAACAATTTTAAAAGTTATAGTTGTTCAATAATAATTATTCGCTCTTTAAATTTATAAAATTAATGTAAAATTATTACAAAAATTAGATATTTATGTAGTTCATTTCATTTCCAAAAACACACACAGACAAATTTTAATATATTATGTATAATTTCGAAATCCAGTACTTAATAAAGAATAATAATGAGTGCTATTTTTATACTAAATATTGACATAAAACATGTTAAAATTTTATTCTGTTTTCGGTCGAATTACCCAATTAAAAAAACATGTCAGTTTTGAATATTATTTTTATTTCAGCGAATATTAACAATTTATGTATAATTAAAAAGTATCAGACAACGTTGTGCAGAAAAGATACAAATTTACAAAC
>JABFPK010001868.1:0-10955 GCA_022817445.1 Habroteleia sp. ZL-2020
CTGGCTGCCCATACTTTTGCCAGACTAATGAAGTCTGGCTATCCAGATTCATTTCAGACTATAAAAGTTATTATTATTTATTATTTATTAAAAGTTATTATTATATTATTATTAACGTTTATTAAAATTACATGCCAGACTTTGGTAGTCTGGCAGGAGTATGGATCGCCAGTTTTTAGGAATATATTAAAATAATATGTTTGAAATATTCAATATATTTTTTAAGTGACAAAATAATCATAAATCCATACAAAGTTATATATTTATCTCATATAGCAAATACTTTATTGATGCTCAAGGCAGAATTTGGCTTTTGAATGTTTTAATACGGTGTGTAAATGTAACACGGTGCACCGTGTAAAGGTAACATATAATAAAGTATATTGTAGTAATAATTATTACTAACGTTATTCTTTCACATTAGCTTTAATAGAGTGTTTGTTTTAAACTAACATAACAGAAACTGCATTATAAAGTCTCATTAAAATAATGAAATTTTTATTTTTTCTCTTTTAACGTAGGTTTTTTTCAATGTAGTAACTTATTTATAAAACACTTTTACGAAACAAATAGAATAAATATTTGAACAAATTGAACAAAGTATTATTAATTAGTTTTAATAGATATTTAAATAAACTTTTTAATACCTTAAACATTTGTTAATATTTTAAAAATAAAAATTATTATATGAATTTTTAGCAGTAATTTTTAATATAATAAATTATCTTTTGGATTTTACTTTCGAGTTTTGGAATGAATACATTTTCGTTTATGATGTTATATTTTATATTATAAATATTTGTTGTATATTTTAAGTTTATGAATATAACAAAACTATAACACTTTATGTTTTTATATTACGTATTATTCCTATCTCTACTATACAAACAAATATTAAGTACTAGTAAAATTGCTTTATTGTACATAAATTGTTATCCTTGAAACAATCAAACTCTATTTCTATAAAATAAAATCTATTTTTGCTTATATTAATTTATTTTCTGGATGTCATATTTTGTTTAGATTAATATAATTCTTAAATTCTACTTATATATGATTATTGCATATCAACTTCCATTCATTCGTAATAGTACGTATTATATGAAATTATGAAATTGAAATTTTAATACGCTATATATCTGATTTATTAATTGCGGGGAATTCTATATGTTTCATAATTCAGCAATAACTTGTTTCGATGATCAAATGACACTGACCGAGATATTGTGTGATTGATACGAACTCGATCTCGAGCAAAATATAAGAAATTACGAATTTTATATTCTTATAGTGTATTATAAAAGTATATTTTTCTTTCTCTTATCTTTTTTGTTTTTTTTTCTTTCTCTTTATCTTTTAAATATAAATACTTTATAAAATAAATATACTACAAAAATAAATAAACATAAATATAAAACAGAATTTAAAATCTATCATAACATTTGTTTAATTATAAATAAAAGTATCGTTCAATAGTACACATATAAATATTTGTTTAATACCAATAACTAAAATTGTTATAAATATCGTACATAAATTTAGCAACATAAAATCAAGATAATTTATAAATATTACCTTTTATTTTGCAAAAGATTAAAACTGTTTACTAACGTTAATATCATTGCATTATGTTTATACACTTAACAACAACAGTATCAAATAGTAAAAAATTATACGTGCCGATTTATCAACGATTGTGTTCGTGGATCTTGAAGTGACAGAGTAGCGCACGATTAAATTCGTTGGCGCGTATTCGCGTGCAGTTTCGTCTCTCTTCTAGGATACGTTGAGCTTTGGGAGGAATTTAATTATTAGTTTGCGGCTTAGTTCGCGCACTTATAACCGGTGTCATACATATGCATGTGTCGGGCAGTGCTATTTTAGCATATATATAATACACCGACAAGTAAAACACAGAACACAGTCTTTTACCGCTCCAATCCGATTGCGACGCCAAGAAATTAAGAGTTCAAAAGCCGTTTTCATTTACTTTCATTATATTAATGCTAATATCACTGCGAATAAACGGATTATACGTCAATCATTTTGTTTAAATTAAAGCTGATGAAACGACGAGCACGCAAATTAAATTGTTAATTCAACGACATGATTCTGAATCGTTGAAATTACAATTAAAACGCCCGTAAAAGCGAGCGGTTGGCGCGATTCGCGATAACACCGTAATCCGACATCGGCGTAAGGTATTACAAGGTAGTTCGCTCTTGTCACCGAATCACCTTTATTTTTGATTAGTTACGTGACCCACGCGAATTCGAGTCGCGGATTTGAATTCAAACTTTCATCACGTGCTTACGATATAGTCGGTTACAGATGCACATTAATTATTTACAGGGCCGTATTCCTTGGGCGCGCATTTTTACGGCTTATGCATAAAATCGTACTTTATTTTTACATCGCACACCGCGGAACATTGTGCAATTTTTCCCTTTCAATATCGTTGTTAGAAATTTATGGACATTACCATATCGTAGGGTTTCGTCAAGTTCTTGCATATTTTTACTCGTATAAATGCAACATGGCAATTGTCTTCCATAGACTTATACGATCGACAGATCACAGTTGGTTACCGATTAAAAAAGTTACATCTGAATGAAAAAAGGTTAACTTAAAATCTATAATAAATAATAAAATATATAAATGCCAATATCAACTATTTCATCCAAAATTATTTTCCGTCTATGTTTCTTCCGTCGCAATAATAAGTTTTCTTATTTGATCTTTTTTTTCAATTACGTTGATGTAACGGGGTACTGATTTTTTGAATTTCTTTTCTGCGTCTGACTTTTTGTCCAATAATACTGCGACATAGACGCGAAGGTGGTAAGAACTAAAAGGTTGAAATGACCGCGGAAGTTCTGTCATAAAAGGGAAGAAAATCCTGACATCCGACAACTTGCCCATTATTGCGGCATTGTTCTTGTGGAATTTCGTCTCGATCGTTCTTATGGTAGTGCATTTTACAATATTTCATAGCGTTGCACGGTAATAAAATCGGCCCGTCGCCGACCATTTTCAAATCTTAAAACATCGAATAAATAACAAATCTTTTGGTATTGCTATTTATGACAAAAAATTTCAGACCAAGTTGAAATTAAAATGCATTTTAGACATATTTATGAACTTGCGGTTATTGAAAGATGATTAACGGATTTTATTCAAAATTTGATCACGTTGCTTGACTTGTCAACATTAAAAGATGACTATAATGGAAGCGGCAAAGATGATTTCGCGACTGTTAAACTAACCCCTTCTATTCCTTATATTTTTTTGCTTATAAGATTCGCCTCGTCAAAACTCAATGTTTACGACCCTTTTCAAAGCCACAATAATACTTACCTCTTGTCTTTATTATACGCAAGACTGTTATAAAATGAGTTTTGTAATACTGCTGCGCGTGAGTAGAAAATATTTGTTGTAAAGAGACACACCCTTGAGCTATTGCATCATAAACTCGTTTATACCGAACGTAATAAACTTTGCAACTATTTTTGATTCGAAATCAGGCACTAAACTAAAATCATCTATTAAAATTTATCTCGCACCACTACTACTTGACTAGATTTCAAATTCGGTTTACTGCTTATTGCATTCAGTTGAAAAAAGACATTCGTACGTATTAGTGTATACTTTTCATTGAATTATGTACATTTCTTACGAATACAATAAAACTGTATTAATTCATAAAGATTTAATAATTTTATAGGTCTATGCAGTTTATAACAATGGTATTTTTCAAGTGCGCATGCTTATTAATTTTATGAACATTTCATTACAAATTTACTTTAACAAGCATATATTCGTACTAACGTGTGAATATTTTCTTAATGATATTTTCTAAGCATAGTTATTGTTGGAAAAATCAGATAAAATGAAATATTTATTTTCATATACTAGTTATGTGTTATTGTTCAGAGCGTAATTTGACGCATAACTTCAAGAAAAGAAAGGATTTTCAATAACAGGGCTTTATGTTGTGACAGCTTTGCGTTTATTATCATGCATTTGAAAATTATATATTATCACAATAATGGCACTATATAAACACATAAAAATATTAATTTAGTAGTAAACCCGCGTAGAAAAAACTAATTTGGATAAGTTTGGCTAAAGTCTGGTTAAGTCTGGACACAAAGTCTGGCTCATAATCGAGTTCCAGACTGTCTTTAGCTTGGTATCCCATACTCCTGCCAGACTAATGAAGTCTGGCTCAAAATATTTTTGTCATATTTAGATACTGAACACAAGTCTGGCGATTCAGATTCATTCAAGACTAACGAAGTCTGGCAAGAGTATGTACAATAAATTTATGTAATGTTAAAAATCAATTTTTAATTTCGAAAACATTTTAATCCTTCATTATGCCATTCATTTGTCATATTTATTTATGACTGACTAAACATAAACTAATAAAACATGATATGCATTTTTTGTCAAATTGTAGAATTTCAATTGTATTTTTTTACGTTAATGAACTAAAAAGAATATTTCGTGATGTGATATTCCTCTTTCTATTTATTTTTCAATGAATAAGAATTGTGGTTTGAAAAATTGAGTATTCCAATGATACCAAATTGCAAAGAACCGTCTCGAGGGTTGTTTTCAACGCCGGCCGAATTTAACTTTTGTAACAAAGCTACGTCGAAATAAAACGCCCCGGATGAGTTTTTTCATTAATTCCCAGGATTCCATAACTTTCAGTAAAATGACTTCATGACCTAAAATTTTATAATGAACTGAACAGTTATAGAGTAAAAATTTTTACACGGAAAACTGTGATGGAAAATAATAGATTTAAAGTCTTGCAATGATGCAAATATATTTTTACGCAAACAAAAATGAAAATGATTGCTGTAATTTATCGTTGCACTTTGCTTAATTAATATGACAAATTGATTATTACGAATTGCGCATCGTAATTTCTTATACCTTTAATCAGAAAATGTTTGCATTAAGGGATTATGAGCACGTGATATGTAATTTACGATACTTCTTAAAACGCTGCACGCAATTGTTATGACTGAATAATTGGTTTGTTTCGTGATACAAACTTTCATCTTCACAGATAATGCGGAAAGCGTGTGTCTAGATGAAGGTACGTTTGAAAAGTTAAGTACTGAGCGTGTTGCCACTTATTAGATATCGACGTTAATGTCTTTCGCAACTCTAATTGCACTAAGGAAACGAAACATCATTAAGGACGACGTCGAATAACCGCTGCGTTATCTTTATTGTTTCCGAATCTAATCGGTGTTAAATTGTTGATGATACTTTGCTTTCAAATAATCATATTTGCATTAAAATGTTTATTGATCCATAATTACAGTCATTGTGAAAAGAGATTATAGATATATTTATTATAATTTCTGTACGTATAGTTAAAATTTATAACCTGTAAATATAAACGAGAATAAATACAATCGTATAAAAAACAAAAATGTATATATTACACACTATAATAACTTATTATACCAATTGTGCTAAAAGAGTATTCATTTGATTGATTAAAATCTTAAAATTCAAAACTAAATACTTATCATAAAAAACCCGTCAATCAAGTTTAAAATTGGCGATTCACATTTAACAATTTACAAGTCAATTTTTAAATCCGATTGGTCCGAATAAATTGATCGTCATTTTTCGTATGACAATGGTCACTTTCAAAGAAGCAAAGTTATCTCTCAATAAAATTTGAAATAGTAATTTTATCGGATGACGTTCATATTTACGTCACGTCGATTGTAACATAATTTTTACTTTTCTATTATCAGGACTTGTGTTCTCATTCCAACTTTTTTTATCGTTTATCAAGATCGTCTGCATGGCTATTTTTCTCGTCAACTTATTTCAAAAACGTACGAACATAAGCCGTTTCTCGAGAATTACTGGTACTGGTCGATTTCGCGGAAGGAAGTTATTGCAAAAATACGGAAAGTAGCGCTCGTGTCGGAGAAAATATTTCTTATATTCTCATGGACTTTGGAAAGCGCGTTACTGGGGACAGTTCTTTGTGGCGTGACCATTCTTGATTCCATCCACAAATCCTTCGGGAACTGGAGCTTTTCTAAGGCAAACAAACGCGAAGTGTCCGCTGTAAAACTTTCTACTTATTGAATATAAATTCTTGTATAAAGTGTTGCCTGAAACACAAGTATTAAGCGAGCGAAATGTACCGCGTCGAAATGATGATTGATTTGTGTTTTTCCCGATTTCAGTTTCCGTGTTACTCTGTTTGTCTTTCAGACTTTTCTGTTATTTGCAATTGCCACTGCCAATATATTACATTTATTTGACTTTGATATGCATTATTATTTAATATTTTATCAATATGATATAATATAAATATTTATATATAAAATGAACTTACTTTATGATGAATGCATGTAATAAAATAATAATTATTTCAATTAGTATTTCTTATTTATATTTTTTGTATAATAACTAACGTTGAATAACATTTAAGAACAAAAATTTAATCGGTGTTGCATACATGAATAATAATACAATTGTAAAGTATGATTGATCAGGTAATTTACGTTCTAATTGTATCAGCGTATGCATTTGTATAAGCTTTAGATATCCTGATTAAATACACTGAATATACATAATAAATTCTAATGACAAGATAGTTAAAGATAAGAATTGCAAATGTTTGAGGAACCGACGTATAATAATATTAAAAAAGTGCTTTGTAAAGTAATATTCTTAGTCGCTCAAAGAAGAATTTAAAAATTATTTTTTTTTTGTAATGGAACACATTTTAAGTAAATGATTAAAAGCTTTAATATTGAAAAAAATGTATCGAAAAGTTAGTAACTAGGAGATATAGCAATTATAAATACAAAAATCTCTCTTTTTTATAAAAAAACTATTTATGTTGTTGATTTTTTTCATTTCAATGCTTCATGGAAAATCAAAATATTTTGACATTATTAAAACAGTACATTTTATTTTGAAAATCACGGGATTATTGTTTAAACAGAGATATATATACTTTTCTTTCTGTTCTTTAAAAGTAATAATCATTTTAAGACAGAAGAGAGATTATACCGGATAAAAATAAATTTATATTATCCCCTTTTTGTATTTTACTCAAGTTATTGTTAACATTTCAGATGGATCAAATGTTCGCTTTTAGTCAAATACAAATCTACTTTGAAATAAATCAGAGATTCTTAAACAAAATTTAAATTAAATCTTTGAATTTGATCAGAACAATTAGATTAAATTTGTAGAAGATTAAACGAAATACAGTCTGAAGAACAAAATATCTCTTCAGAATAAGTTTTGCAGAACGAATATTTTCTAAGCAAAATTGGATAACTGAACGCAATTATAGCAAATGAAATATCGGGATTGCTTCTCGTAATCTGAAGCTTTTGAGATTTGACGTTAGTCGAATCTCAATTATTTCGGAGACATAATGGTATTACTGCACTGCCTTTAAAACAAATGCATTCCTTTGTATTTCGAATCAAACTTGTTTCATCGGGAATTCACGTCGAGTTTAATGGCCGAATAAGGAAGTAGAACGACAGAGACACTATGCAACGAGTCTTTCCGTATTTGGATGTTAAATCCATGCACACGTAATGTATCGGCGGCACTCCTCGCATTGGGAAACACTCAAAAGATAGAAGCGGCATGAATAAAAGTAACGTTGAGTGTAGGTTGGGATTCTGTCAGCCCCGTGTTGCAACGTGCCATGCGATGAATCGCGGATCCGATTCAAAGCGTTCGAGGCTGCTTCCGGCCACGATCGATATTCTCGAAAATGTACGTTATTCGTCTGGGCGCGACCGACAAAGCGAAAGATAAGGTCGGCCTCAATGTCGAATCTGTTTGGTTGCAGTAATACGTTGGGTGCATATGACACTTAGCGTATTGCATAAAGCCAGACCACAGGGCGTTACTACTACTTGCGTCTCAAATCCCAGCAGAACTGATGCAACAGTCGAAACGAACGGAAATTGATTCCTTGTTCCACTTCCTACTTTTGTTTTTCAATCCTTCCAGATTTGCGCTTCATTTTTCGCTTATTCATTCAAATTATCACACAACGTAAAATTACATTTTTTCGAGGAAAATTATTCTGAATTTTGAGATTTAAAGAGATATAAATTATAATTTCGTATCAAAATGACAAAGGATTTTAATAATTTAGGAAATTTATACTTTGTTACCTTCAAATAAAATGAAAATATGATTTTTCAATGAGAGATATCTTTCTCTTTCGAAAAATAATTAGAAAAGTTCTCTTTATATTATTTTTTTATTTTTAAACGTGTTTTTTATTCTATTAAAAAGTATCTTTTCATATACTATAGGAATCAATAAAATGTATCGCTCGTTTGCGTGATGTATAATCTTATAACCTAGAGTTTGTTTAAATTAATGGAAAAGTTTGAAAAAATTCGTGAAACTTTTGACAAATAAATTTGATCTATTATAAAATGAAGCAACTTCCAAGTGTCTTATGAGAACACATTCTTATAGGTATTTCTTAATACTTTTGTCTATAAAAATATGTTTTACTTCAATATATTAGTTGTGTTTTTTTTTCTAAAAGCATTTTTAAATAAGATACTTTTTTCCAATATCGTGACGCTGTTTTTTTTAATTAAGAATATTATAAATATACCATATTTTATTTCATCATACTTACAAAAATTCTCTAAAATTATTATTATAGAATTTATGAATTATATTCTTAAAATATTTGGATATCATTCGTAATCATAATTTTCTTTGAAAATATTTATTTTAATATATAACCGTAACATATTATGTTCAACAATAATTTATGAAAATCGAAAATCCTTTTCATGTTTATAATGGAACAAATTTATTCAAAATCACTTGATCTACTTTTTGTTTAAAAAAATAATAATCGAATTACCCGCAAATATTTCAATTAAAATATGCATTATCTCAAAGATATGAAATTTTCAATGAAATTGATCTGAAAGCGTATTTCAGTAGTGTGTGAATTAATTTGAAATCGCAAAATATTATTTTTCGATCAAGCGAATTCGCAGTCGTTTAAAATTTTGATACTATATCATAAAGAAATATATTCCAGTAAGAGTTACTGCTATTTCATGTAGAAGTCAAGCTTAACTCAAATAATAAAGAAAGGAAAGAGTAATATTGAATATTTATATATAAGTATTCGCTAAACTTAGTAGTCTGTAGAAACCTATCTGGAGCATAGTTTTTAAGGACGTATTTTAAAGTAGAAATCCGTTTAAATAAAAAATTATAAAAGACAGAAAAATATATTTCTTAAATTAATCTATAAAACAAAAATGATTATATAGATTTTTTCCAATTTACGTGACTTTATGATTTTAATCATTAATATTTTATTTTAAAATTTTGGTATAATATTGCATTATAACTGTATTAGCTGCGAGTTATAAATTATATTTTAGTAGTAGCTCTTTGAGAATTTTTAGATTGGTTTCATTATTCTCTTTTATGTCATTTTTATGCTGATTATAATGTAATTTTAGTTTAATTTATGTAATTATTATTATCAATAAACATATGTTATTTAAATTGAATTAAGTAATTTAATTGATTATTGAGTTTAAGTTGTTAGAATCTTAATAAAATTTCAATGTTACAAAATATATTGAAGCAATTCTAATTGCGTTTATGCTAAAACAGTTAAAGAAGTATATTAATTAAATACTTATAACTAATTAAACCGTTGTGCATAGTTTTGCACACATGAATCATATTAATCATAAATATAGTGTTGCAGTAAAAGCAGAACATAAAAGCTTTTGTAATTGTTAAAGCATATATAATATAAAATATATAATAAATATTCAAAATTTATTAAGTTAATAGCTTATAATTACGAAATAATCTATTAATTCATTCTTTCCTATAATTCGTAAAGGTGTAATTTTCCTGCACGAGTTAGAATGCATAAGACTGATTTAATGTTTACATTTTATTTGCGAACATATTCTTTAATAAATTAACACATGATTTTGAAAAAAGGACTAGAAATTCGTTAAAAGGACTCTAGTTTTATTACATTAAACGCATACATACACTGAAATTCAGAGAAAAAATTAATATACATTAAATTTAATCGACCTGTTGTTATTTGTTATATTGTATTATGAGTTTAATGTACATCAAATTGAATTATCAAAATACCGTAATTTTAATGGATACTGCAAAAGTGGATTTCCAGTACTGTAAATTAATTTCAGCGTATTTTACATTAAAATTCCTATAAATAATAAATTACAATTTCACAACAAATATTATTTTGCGTTTAATTTTCGTTATGTTTCAAGAATGTTCAATCAAATTACAAAGACAAAGAGTTACTATCACGAGTTTTGAAAACATTAAATACAAAATCTATAGTACATTATGAGTATAAAGTTATACAATTTCTATGCAATTATACGAAATTATTCGTCAACCAAAAAGTGTCAGAAAACTCGTCAAAGAAGATACATTGAAGACTTAATTGTTAGGTAGTTAAGAATTAAGGTAAAAGTAATGTAAAATAACGTTTTCGCAGGTACTAAAATCTCTTATTATTTGTCGGAGAAACGTGGCGTGTGATATAAACGGTGAAGTACGGTCGTTATTGGCAATAACGAGAACGATTGGTTTGCCATATTAATTCCACTCTAAATGTCTGACCCTAAGAGAGATAAATGGAAACATTGCGAAAATATTGTATGCCTGTACTGCAGCTGTCGCCAAGAAGGTTTAGATACCGCTCGTTATCAGGGAGTTTATAACGGCATGAACTTAAAGCTCAGGAATCGGTCAGGAGTTCTAGGTAATTTAAGAAGCATATTTCAACTTGTCTTGAATTGTTAAATACTCACAGAATAGCGAAATTGTTTGATATCGTTGTCGGAATAAACTTTGTAGGATATATTCGGTCGGCGTCAGTT
>JABFPK010001869.1:0-10955 GCA_022817445.1 Habroteleia sp. ZL-2020
ATATTTAAGGATCGTTAACTTAATTAACAGAGGTATTAACGCCTACATAAAACCAGCTTGTAATATCAAATTAACGAAATCCTTGTTCCAACTTCAGTTTAACGAATATAATCCTGTAACGTTAATTTATTATCTTTAATTTCTTTTTGTTTTTCGTCGGGGCTACTCGGTTAATTAACTCGTATAGTTTTTATTTACAATAATTTCCAATCGAAAGAAATATATTCCATGAAAATAATTATTGATTTCAATTTGTCCTGCTTTGTTTTAATTCGTGTTTATTTCGTGTTACTTTTTTGCTAAGCATTTCATTGAACGGAAAATTTTATATTTCTTCCATTGAAATAACATGAGCAGATTTTGTCGCAAACAACGGCATCGTAATCGTTTTTATCATCGCATTCGAAAACTACTTTTCGTTCTTTTTTGCGTCTCATCGCACTATATATTATTCGGATTCATAAAATATCCTTTATAGTAATAATACATGGCATTATGTAGCATTCCGTTGATATCTATAGTTCTTAGTTGTAAATTTATGTCACAACGACTCCGGCGAACGTAACGATTAATGGCCCCGTTCGCTTTTTTCTGTTTCAGGTAAGAGTCCACAAATCATAAGACGTTCATGCCGCAGGTAATATAATTTTACTACATCTTGTAATCGCATTTGAATCGGCGTCCGAGCGAAAGATTAACGATCCAGTTTTGCAATCGGAGACACGCTTCATTTTCATGATCCGTGAATAGAATTGCAGAGAGACGCATAGTTGTTACACACAAATACCCGATCTTCAACTAATACGAGTAGGGTGCGATATAAGCGAGAAGGTCAAGAAAGACGGATGTTGACTCAAACGCTACATTGAAACTGAACATTTTTGTTTGCGTTCTTAATTGTATAATTTTGCTACGATAATGTACTTATGCCTCTCACGTAAATTATATCTCAAGAATTCATTAATAATAATCATTTAAGTCAAGCTTGCCAATTTCTAATAAAATTTTAATTTTTTTATTTCTCTTTAATTCCAACATTATAAATTACTATTTACCTTAAAGTTAAAAATATAAAAATGAAATGTTTTAAAGCATGATATTCATTATAACTTTAAATTAATACTTAATTATTAGTTAATATTTTTTCTTAAATAATTGCAATAATATTTTACAAACTTTATAATAAATAAATGAAAACAATCTGCTCGAACCATTTCTATTTTGAAATTTATTACAAGAAAATAGATTAATTAATAAAATATATTTTACTCGTGGTAAAATTGTACAAGGTTTTTCGTAAAAAAAATTATTGATATTCCAAAACGCATAGAATTTGGACATATTAATAATTTTTTTTTTCTCAAATTATATTTTCGTCCTGCTTTCTTGACGTCAAATCCAGCAATTGGCGTTATGACATTTCCGATACACGGTCATAATGATAATATCGCGCGTGCACCCACGCATACGACGAAGTGAAAAAAAAGACAGAAAAAAAGGTCCGAACGTGTGTGGGCACACCGCGACGATATACCGTGATGAATGAATTGAAATCGAGAATCACATTTCCAATGCGAAAGATATTACACGAGTGCTCGGTAAGTTATTGCCCTCGTTATGCGAAAAGATCGATCGTTCGCGCAGCCTATCTCGCGCTGTTGCGACAGCCGGAAATCGCCGTGCGTTCGCCAACAACAGCTCGCGATATTTCACGAATTCGTCCTTCCGGCGTGGGAGCCGGCCATTTCGTTTCGCGTACGAATCGATCGCGTTGATATACGCGAGAAGCGCCGCGAAAAATCAAAGCGAACAATTTTGCACAATTTGATTACTTGTACAAAAACGGTTTTGCAAAAAAAATTTAAAAGTGTCAATTTTAAATATACGGACAAAAAATGGAATGAAATTAATGAAACAAAAATTAAAATACAAAAATTAATGAAAACTTCAAATTATTTGCTGTTAAAAAAAATGCAATGGCCGTTTCGCAATGCGAAGATGAACTTTACCATTACAAAAATATCGGAATAATGAATAATGAAGTTTAACAATTTTTTGAGTTATTGGATATTTATTATTTATTTTACATGAACTGACCTTATTGTGATATCTGCTTTTAGAAATTTCCTGGAATTCCATGAATGTTTTATTATTGCAATAATTTGCCTTAAAATAAACATTATAAATTTTTTAATAAATATTTTCAGAAGAATAAAAAGAGACTTTAACAAAGAATGAACGTGATTCATTATGAAAATTAATATGAAAATCATTTGTATTATAATAAGAAAAAAGTATTTTAATATTTTTCTCAGATTTAGATCGTTTTGCATCGATCATAATCAAAATTTTCATACATCACCCTATTTCTAAATTAACGATTTTTCTTTAAATGGAGACGATTGTATACGATTTTTCTAAAACGCACCGCTTTTTTAATTTTTCTGAAAAAGACCATTCATTCTTCCAATAGTCAAATTCTTCTCGCTTCGCGCAACCTGATTTTGTTTGCGTTGGCAAAAAACTCCAAACGGCGCGTTCGTTCTTTTCAAATTGCATCGAGCAATCGCGATCCTCTGAACTTGCGAATGCACGATTCTTTGTAGGTGTTGAAAACGGCTAAACGAGGAACGAAGTTTAAAGCAGGTTTTTTTTTTGCGCGCCGAAGTTCTACGTGGGAGTCTGTTTTTCGATAATAAATAATTAGAATTTTGTGTGGGTTCGATTTGTTCCGCGGCAAACTTTTCGTTCTGGTTCAAATTTATAGCTTCAATTACTCATTTTTAACTAGAAATTTTATGTTGTAAATACATTTTAATAGAGATGAATTATGGATTTACATTCAATTTAGAGGTTATTGAGAGATGAAATGAAGTGCGCGAAATTTTGAATTTTAAAATGGGATAATGATATGAAGGATTACAAAATTTGAACATTGTTTCAATATTCGTAAATGCGCAAAATAATGATAAGGGATTTCAAAATAAAATTAAAGATCAGTCAAAAATTGCATGATAATAATAATTATAAAGTTATTTAATTCTATAGCTGTTATTCTCTATCAATTTATCTGTTTTATTAATACCATTTTGCATTAAAAATTAATATTATACATTGAATATAAAACTAATGTACTATATAATTACTCCTGGTGCATTTACATGTAAATTAGAGGGTTTAGACTTCACGCATCTCTTCTCTAATTAACGTACACAATCATACGTGAATCCCTTTGTGTTCCTATGCAGATTAGCTCCAGAAAGCAAAAATTTATTATCAACTTAAACGGTGCTGTAATAACAAATCGGAATCAGAATTGCATCAATGACATAGTATTTTGAACAATTTACTTATACTAAAATCTGACAAAATCTAAATTGATTTAGGTTAAACGTTTCTTTTAAAAAAAAATCGTATTCGTAATTAAATAAAAAATGATCTTGTATATATAAATTTTAATACATGTTAGATAATAAGTTACAGAATAATTTATATAATATTGATTTTACTTGTTTCGTTTAATTCTATTATTTTATGCATTTTTCTCATGTCGAATTACTTTGAAGACCATAGATGTATAAAATTGAAATATAAATTCTTAACTCTATAGAACGCAGTTTTAATTTTATGTTAAAATGAAATCTGATTTACGTATGTACAATATTGTTGACGAAATGCTGAAATGGATATAAAAATGAAACAAAATACGTAGAAGTTATACTCTTAGAAGAAACATTTAAACTCAAGATTTTTACAAATTTTGGTGTGAGAATAAAAAAAACTGCAAATATAAAAGCACACGATATAAACAAAGAAAAGTAAGCCATTCTTTTTCGTTCTTTGTTTACAATGTTAAAAATGAACAGTTTAGACTCAGAGTATTCTCCTTTCAGAAAAGATCGATTTATACAAAAAGCAATGTTTTGACTGCAGCAGTATACAATATGTTTTCCTTCAATGATTAAAATCATCGAGCTTATACACTTTTAAGATTATTTACAAAAATATGAGTTTTCATGAATCGATCTTCTATTGATGTTACATGAGATATGATTATGAAATTATTCATAATTTTCAACGACAATGACAACTCGCATCGTAGAAAAGTATTAAATTTCAGTTTTGGTTTTGTCATAAATTTATCTTTTAAGATAATTTCTTGTCCTCTTATCTAATCGAATAAATATCGTAATGAAAATCATATTGTCATAAAAAGATTAGTTTTACAGTAATGCGTCATTTTTAAGAGCGCATGCTTAGATTAGTATGTTTACTGCTCTTTTTATTCTTACATCAAAATTTTTAAATTCTTGAATCTAAACGCTTTTTCCAAAGATTGCAACTATATATTTTATCTAAAACGTTCGCGTTAAATAAATGTAAATGTTTAATGAATGTAAATTGGAGTACATTTTATATAACATCTTTCACGTTTGAATGATTAACAATCTTACGTCGGAAGATACGTATAGCAGTGAATAATATGCAAAATCATAAATACATATTTTGTTTTCCCAGTAATTGTTCATTATATAAATAATATTTTATTGCATCTTTGACTTTGTAAGCACATTTGTACGTTAAAAATAGAAGTGTTACAAGACACTTATAAGTTTCAAAAATAAAATGCAACAGCTCGTAATTTCATTGGTTGACCAAGTGACGAGTCATGCGAGAAAAGGTGGGGGCTCGCTCGTACGC
Organism: Habroteleia sp. ZL-2020; assembly: GCA_022817445.1. Taxonomy (NCBI): domain Eukaryota; kingdom Metazoa; phylum Arthropoda; class Insecta; order Hymenoptera; family Scelionidae; genus Habroteleia; species Habroteleia sp. ZL-2020. The sequence continues at coordinate 4,702 of JABFPK010001869.1, forward strand.
TGAGGCCCACGTTAAGACCCGTAGCGTTGCGTGAGTAGGCGAGATGATCGTAAAGGTAGAGGGAACGAGGAGAAAAGAGAAGGCGAACCGGTTTCATTCAACGGCTATTTAAAAATGCTCTATGAAAAATAATCAACGAACGAACGCGGTGTGTTGCGTAACCGCGCGTAGTATAGTAGCGAGAGTGGGGATAAAGAGAGAAGAGAAAGAGTAGGGACATGGGAGACGGAAAGGAAAAAAAGTGATGCTTGCTTTTACGCATATATGTATGCGCACGCGCATGCGAACAAGGAGTTAAAGTGCGGGCCTCCGGGCATCGTATGACCGTAAGCCTAAGGATGCGCTCTAAGGAATACGCTATGAGACATCAAGATACGCTTGGAATATGTTTATATGATGTGCGCGTCCCTGCAACAATGCTTCCTTCGATATTTCGAATTTTGCCACAATGGGAGGTATTAAGTTGCTTGCAAAACCTACATAAAACGCGTCACGTAAGCTACTTACGAGGTCAAAAAATCTATGACCTTTACACATTATTCCAATACGAGTCGAACGTCATCAATTTTTCTGACGCACAATAACAATTGTTGTGCCTCGGGGATTAGCTAAAGGCGACTGTTACTTTTTATAACTCGTACACGGACAACAATTAGAATGAATATTAATTGTGACGATTGGGTCGTGGAGATACTAAATGCGTTCCGTTATAAATACAAATTGTACAACAAAACCATGAGTTTGTTACGAAAATCGAAGATTTAGAAAGCATGAAATTCAGTCCAAATCCTTTGAATTCAATTATAAAAACAAAAATGTTAGAAAGTAATCATTGAGTTGTCACGGCATCAATTTCATTTACGGATATTTTATATAAATTGTTAGTATTAAAAATGATGATTGAAGAACGTTGTTTTATTATGATTGTAGATCTCCATTAAGATGTTATAGTTTTTTAATTATAATAATTTTATCGCGATTAAATAAACCTAATCATTTGATCATTGAAGTTTGGTTCATTGGCGCGTAGATACGCTTGAGCGCCTAAGTTGAAAAACTAATCTAATAGTGGTCTGGTAATATACCGGTATAGTACTTTGTCTGAAGAATGCCAGATTTTACTTTGGAGTTTATTTAAGGTAATTTAATATAATTCATGAATTATTTGTACTAATTCGTTGATTTTGTTAAGAAATTCTAACGGATAGTAAACCGTACAACTCAAAAAGTGCATTAAGTATAAGAAGATAGTGCACTCTAAGAAATTTAATTTTAGTTCAAAATTTTATTTGTTTTCGTAAACATAGTAAAAAGAACCCTGAACATATAAACACGTGGAATAAAAAAATGAACAAAGCGTGGGCCACTCATTTCATCTTTGTTTAATCTTCGAATATATATGTTTATTATTTGTTTTTATTTTCTTCCAAAAGGAAAATCATTTTGTGCCAAAAAGAAATGCCTAAGAACATATAATTGGAAGTCGGTATAATTATAAATTCTTAATACCCAAGAAAAAGTAATTTCTTTATTCAAATCTATGTCAACGATTTATTTTCGCTTTACTAATTTGAGATAAATCACTCGAATGAACAATTTAAACAATAAGTTTGCTGGAATCTGGATAGCAAAAAAAAATATAGATAGCTTAGATTTACTCAATAAATTTGCAATTTACAGTAAAATGAATTTAGCGAGCCTCTTTTTATAGCTTAAATTTATAAAATCGACGTATATTTCGCATTGATTACAATGCTCTAAAGAATTTTCTTTTCATCGAAAGACGATACGTAGAGCCATCTACGCGGTAAACCGCGTACCAGAATTACGACCGCGACTCAAAAAAAGTACCTTTTGTGGTCAGGAATGCATTACTTCGAGTTCCCAGGAATTACTTGCACGTTCCACAATACGTTCTCGTGTAATCGGCGCCATGTTGCCAAAGGTTCAGTTCTTCTAACGTCAAGACGCCAAGAATCCAACTTCACGGGTTGTTGTACGTAGGAATTTCCTTTCTTGCTTAACTTTTATGCATGAAAAATTGTTCAAGCCAAAACGTGTAAAAGAAACAAGTGACAACAAGTAATTCCAAGAATTTATAAGTTCGATTTGATTTAATTCCAAGACATTAAAGCGAGTGACTCATTCTGCACTGCAATTAAAACAGAATTGATTTTCCTGCGATATACTTAAGACGTTTTTCACGTTAGAGATATGATAAAACTTATTGATTTATAAGTTTATTGAAGATTATTGCCAGATAAAATATTTTCCATGATATTTAATGCATTGCCGCGTTTCACGCGGATATCGAAATAAACTCGCATGAACACAACGTTAGAAGAATAAGCGAATGCATGAATCGTAACGACCTAATTAATTAATTATGAACGCATTAATAATTTATAAATCTTTGATTGGATTATGTATGAAGCATTCGAGAATATTTTGAATGCGATCATTTAAATGCTTTACCTCTTAATAATTAGCAATAACGGCCATATGTGGTCACTTTTGGTTTATAATTTTAAGTATTCCGTTGCAATCTTATTTGATTGATTATTTAATTTATAGAGATGTTTAATTTTTGAATTTATAATTGAATATTGATTATTAATGTGCATGGAAATGAAGGATATATTTTTTTATCAAACGTATTAGTATGACTATAATGTTTCGTTTACTTTAAATATAACCTTTTATTGATAAACGATAAATTTTAACTTAGAGCATTCACTTTTTTCGGAAATTATAGTTCATTTTTAATCAAGAAGTGAACTATTCACATTAATTAAAGGAAACTCTAAATTATAATTTATATATAATTGAAATTTGCAATTATTTATTATTTGTTCCGATTAATAAAAAAATATATATGACATAATATAAATTAAAAATCGAATAAGTATAGTCGCATTTGTAAAATGAACAAAAAGTAAACAAATTTCGAAATTCGAATTTGACTTTTTTGAAAGTGAAATTGTCACTTGTTTGCAGCATTTGTTCAGTACAGTTCAATTTCATTAATCAATTCCTTCCCTTCGATAAAAGCACTTTTGTTACGGAAAAGAAAAATGAGAAATTTATAAACAATTTGTCCCACTCTCGTATTTATGATTTTACGTTTAAATACGCTTAGCATGTAGCCCGTACATATATCGACACGAGTAGTACCTAAAATTTGCAAAACGTAGCGATGTATTATCGAATAAGAGGACTTGACGTTGAATTTGGTGTCCTGCGAGGAGATTGGGCATGTGTACCGTGTATTAGCGTCGTCTGGAAAACGTAGACGAACGTGGGCTGCTTTATATTCAGAATAGCGAGTGGAAGGCAGCCTACAGAATAACATACATCAAGTCACCATATACATGAAAAGCGGATGAAAAAACATTCTCGTATGCATGCACAATTTTTTGCTACTCCTCGTCTGCTTTATTTTTGCAGCTGTCTTTTTTCACAACGCATTAATTACGTGTGCGCGATTTTGATACATTATACCATGTGTCATGCAAACGAAAAATGATCCGGTTCAATTGGAATTGCAAAAAAGCAAAACAAAAGAGAACGAATGACAAAAAGGAATGAGATGAGAATAAAGAGATACACGAAGAGTGCATAATTCGCGATACGTTAAAAGAATCCGAGACCGCAAAATTTTGACGCTAAGTTGGCGTGCACGTTTTTAGCCCGCGTTCGTTTTCATGCAAAGCAACGAAAAGCATTCGAATAAAGGTCTTGGCAAGGTTGCATGCTTTAGTTGCACATTCCAGCCGTATGTACGGTGACTGCAATGCGGTGTATTGTCAACTTCGCTCGACCTACCTGTTGGAGTTGGAATCAGTTTGAAACTGTTATACGTGCTGACGGTTTTTCGAGATTTTATTATCAAAAGTTTCGACGACAAAAAAGCCAGAAGATCTCATTCTCTAATTCGTTGCAAATGCACTTTTAACAACCGTGCCATTTCCGCGTCGAAATGCGCACCCGATTAATCCGAACAAGAATTTTACAAAAGGCATACGATTTTTGTAACTCAATTGGTTGTACATTCCGCGGCAAAATAAAATAATTGTGCGCGAGAGGAGACGAAATAAACAGAAAGTCAAATAAATTAAAATGCAAAGCGCAAATAAAAGGAAGGCAAATAAACAGAAAGAAACGAAAAACTACATTTTCCATTCCGCGCGCGTAGTTTGCATTTTTATGTTCATAAGTATGATGTATTCTTATGGTAGTAGATTTTACGAAGCAAACGGTCGTAGATCGAAGCTGAAAGCATCAAGAGTGGAACGATAAAAATCTTCGTTCATTCGTGATTGCCTAGGAGGGACGTTCGAAACCCCTGCTTTCCCGAAATAGTTTACGAACAAGCCATGCTGCCTCCTCTTCATTTTTTTCAGTTTTTTTTTTTCCAAAAAGAAAAAAGCTCGCGAAAAAAATTCAGTCTCGCTTTATACTCATAAATAATTTTCATGAGCAGCGCGGGAATTGCGAAACATTTTTTCGCGTCGAAAAAGTTTAATCTAACACACAATAATATTTACTACAATAACCATGTTAAATTAAAATTAAGTTACATTGGAACGTGAAAACAAAAAAGCTTGTTTTTGTTTGCTATGCGGTTCAATTTTTCCGATTGTTTGCAACAAAATTGTTTAATTTGACTTTTACTAACGCATAATAATAAATACAATTAAAGCCTCGTTAAAGGCTGGCATAACGAAGAAAACAAATTGGAAATATGTTAGATCTATGAATACGATTGCGACGAGTTTGCTCTTGTAGTGTGATTTTTCGTTCGCCAATGGAGAGGGATAAAATTTTTTCGTAATTACGCAGACATATTCGTTTTTATCAGTATGCTAATTTATTAAATTCACCGAATCTGCATATATACAACTGTAGCAGGTAAAACTAATACCAAGTCATATTGGCAGTATATCCAAGTACGTCTGCCAGTGATTCGTCTCTTTACGAGCGGCTTTCTGGTGACGTTACAGTTGCCCACACCACGTCAAGCGTAACTCTTTCCTAAATCAAAGCACTATAAACATTGCGAGTTACATACACAGTAACCTCGGCGTGCAATGTTTTTCATTTTTTTTTCATATTTTCCATGTTAATTTTTATGTATTCTGAAAGTCAATTCTCGATTATAAACACAAAAATTACAATATTCCGATTTACCCACCATTTGTTATTCAAACAAGTTGGTATTGAACATTAATTGGTGCAGGCATTAAGCATCGATAAATAATGCAGAAAATCATCACGTTACGGAATCCATTCATAACTAAATGCGGTCATTTATTTACTAACACCTTTCAATTTTTAATTTCAGATTTTATTATACGTCGTTATGGTTCATTTAATTTGAACGAAATTGTATTTTTTTGTAACTTACTTTGCTGAATTTAAATATCATATTTTCATGAAAAGAAGTCATTGATTATTCAAACAATGGCAAAATATTAGTAAGTTTTCTTAACGAAAGAGTCTATTATTATTTGTAATTATTTATTTATCGCTTGATATTATATACAATTTATGTATATTATTATATATTTATGTGTTAATTATGTTTAATTATGTATACAAATTTGATAACGGAATCTAATTTAACGATTTCTTTAAGGAAATATAAGAACGGTAGTACAATCTTTTATTTACAAATGTAAATTTGTATAGGCGATGTTTGGGAGAAAAATATGATTGTTTTAACTATGATGTTATAAAACTTTGTAATATTATGTATCAAGTGCACATTTAAGGGTCCATATATTTACTTAAATTTCGGAATAATTTGATAAATGCATGCGATAAAATAAATACACATAATTTGTATTATAATATTGTTTAATGATTAAGAAATGCATTTAATATAACGTTATTCATGCATTTGTAATCATATTTGATAATATGATAATATTTGAGTGCTAAAAAGTCACCCTGTCAGCGTGTTTCTAATTACAATAACAAATAAAACTTTAAAATGATTTAAGAAATCATTGATAAATGAACTTTAAAAATGATTTAAAACGTTCTATTTATAAGAATGAATTACCCAGGCAGAAAAATAAAGTCGTAACGACGTTGGCGCAACGTCGGCAAAGTCGTCACGACGTTGTTTGACAACGTCGTGCCAACATCAGATAAATGTTGGCATGTGACGCAACGCCAACGTCATTTGCCAACGTCGTTCCCCAACGTTGGCTCCGTGTCGTTCGCCGACGTCGTTCATCAACATTGAC
>JABFPK010001870.1:0-10954 GCA_022817445.1 Habroteleia sp. ZL-2020
ATGTAGCCCTGATGAGGTTCTTGTGAAAAGAACAAAAAGGAGGCTTTGAATAAATAAATAAAAATCATAACAATGAGTCCCAGGAATTTTATATTTCTTAAAGTCAACTCTTTACTGTTATTTAAAAAAAAGGAACGTCTTGGACATATTGAAATGAATTAATTTTTTCTCTAGCATATTAATAATATAGGTCGACAAAATTGGAAGAAATTTCATGTAATATATTAATAATACCGAAATAATAATGAATATTAACCTATTTTAAATTAAATATTTAAAAATATTTTAGATAGATATATGTTAAACGTATACAAATTTTTAAATTTTTAAGACTGTTGTTAAAAAAAGAGATTTATAATCTTCGAAGAAGTTGAAATCAGAAACTTCTTCTTTATACTATGGCATAAGTATGGCATAAGACTGGATCATAACCGCGAGCCAAGCATATGCCATACCACAGCCATACTTATGCCTGTTTGCGCCAGTCCCTTGCCATTTTGTTTGGATTTTTTCCTATTACTGCCCGCCGAACGTCACACTTTACAGTATGGCATCGGGTTGGCATGAGTCTGGCAATAGTATGGCACATGGCTGGCTCGCGACTATCATTCTACGCGGGATATATGAATAAAGAATTCATTTCCAAATTAAATTCCCGTAACTTCAATCCAATGTAATTAATTTCCCTAAATTCAAATCAGAATGCACAAAATAATAAATGCTAAACAAATTTAATTTACTCCCAATAACTCAATCGTTCAGAAGGAACCTAAATGATCTCGATTTTTAGAAAGCCTATAGAAGATTAAAGTTCAAGCACCCTTTGACGCTTTTTTGTCCACGTGACCAATGCTAACTTAAATGTTTATTGAAATAAAATTTTGGGTATGTTTATCAGAGAATTAAAATTGGTCGAAGGTGGGGGTAGCCGCTCTTATACAAGACCGTTTGATCCTAACAGCATGTCACTTCGTCGAATGTTCGCAGACGTAATTATTACTAAAAAGAAAATTTTCTGCAAAATATGTTATTATTCTATCCGACGAGAATATATAGATACGTGTCATATTTGACGTTAATGTTGGAGTAAATAAAATATTGCATTTTTCAATATTAATTCGAAATAGTTGAAAACAGTTAGGATCTAAATAATTTAGTTATTAAATAAATTAAATATTTAATTGACTAACATGTATTGTACTATAAATATTTAAATTGTAATTACTATATGTATATATAAATGAAATAGTTTATTCGTTATACACTGAGAGAAATATGGATAGTTAGAATAACTATCTTTATATAGTTAAAATAAAAATAGTCATGATAACCATAATAATTATTATATTAACCATTTGTACAGTTACAATAGCTCCCATGTAAAAATGAACATGTATGTGAACTAATCCATATATGTGCCATATATAAATTCTATATAATAATATATATAAAAATTGTTACGTTGTACTATAAAATTATATATATAATCATCAATAATTATTGCTGAAAATTATATTTTTATTAACATGGTATTTATAACCATAAAAAAATGGTTAGATTTAAAATTCACTATGCTAAATAGTTACACTAACCATTTCTTCTCTCCGAGTGTAAATTTTCGAATTCAATTAACTGTTAATAGTTTTAATTTAGTATTTCTCTCTCTCTCTCTCTCTCTCTCTCTCTCTCTCTCTCTCACTCCGTTATACTTCGTTGAACTTATACTATATTTTGTGTTTAGTAAAGAAACATATTAAACAATTTGTTATAACATATGATACGGAATCATAATCAAATGAATTAATTAAACATTTGCTTGAAATGCTTGAAATTTTATCACATGATCTCAGTGTAGTTAATTATAATTTAAATTTAATTGGAGTAAGCAAATGATTACACATGAACGATATCGGAAAGAACAATCAATTTGATCGCCGAATTACAAAAAAAAATAAAATCAAATTTGAATACACTTGCTTGAAATAATTTGTAATATTTGGTCATTGATAAAGCTGCTAAAGTATATACATAAATAAAAATAGCGCAAAATAGTGCAAATAATGAAAATGAGTTTTATCTATTATATATAGACTAGCTATTATTATATTTTAAAGTTGTATATACAAATTAATATTAAATTTACTTCAACTAGCAATATTAAATATTATAAGAAACTGAAATTCTGAGATATTTCAAACAGAATCACTAGGTGTTTTGTCTTTGAAAAGTACACGTACAATAAATTTTCCTCAAACGTTCGTCTGCGTCGGATTTTCTTTAAACATTTTTCGTTTCTTTCTTTCAACGTTTCTTTCCAAATCTTTTATAGCCATCGTTTAACGCTTTCACTTTGACAAAGGTCGAGTAATTTCTGCATAATACTTCGCGTAATATTGCACAATTAAATTTTATTCACTATAAATTCCTCATTTATGTTAAAGAAATTATGATCAGAAATTACGATTTTTTATGTTCGTTCTCTCATTACATTTAATTGCTTGTATTGTTAATCGTGTTTGCTAAAGGTATATATCAAACAATATATATTTTAATTAATTCACCAAAAAACTTCTAACTTGTTACTAGTACGTAGTAATACTAATATTATTTTTCAGCATACTATATTAAATTTATATGTATTTTAATATAATTTGAAATGTTTTTTTTCGTCTTATTCTTAATACTAGGTTATATAATATATATTCCAAAATAACAATAATGTAACCACTAATGAATCTTGGTGTTTCTAACTGTTTCTAATGAAAAATAATATAGATAAACAAAATTGTTTTTATGATGGCAGCAAGCATGTTTGTATAATGTTGACGTTCTCATTCCCATTGAATCGAAGCATGCACAGATCGTGTAATTACGAAGGTAAAAGAATCCCAATGTACATGTGCAGAACTTAACGATATAGAATTAGATTTAGGGGTTCACTCTAGTACCGAGGTCGAACCGGGTGAACGGCATCAGAGACAGCAAATACTTCAATTAGAGGAAATGTTATTTGCTGGCTGGCACGCTTTTTGACTGAAACTCGCTCGACTTTCTTCCCTATCCCAATGACACGGCGATGGATTCGTGAGAATTCATTAATCACGACGACCTGCATTTTGCTTTCGAATCGTATCAAAAGTTCGTCAAGCCTCAACAGAAAATCCTTTTATCTCTCAAAGAGTTGAAAAAACTGCTTTTCCTGACTAAAAATCCAGGTATTCTGAAATTCATCGTGATTTAACATTTGGACATACAGCAATCATATCCATATGATTTGCAAGAACATAAACGATCAGTGCACATCATTAATTAATATTTGTGTGATACCTTCAATAAAACATAAAAGTGGCAATAATCTTCGTTTTTTTATATAATTCTATGTTTTGTTAAATGAAATTGAAAGGGAGCAGATGCTGTTTGTTTAATTAAGACTCTAAAAAGTGGTATGCACTACAGAGAAAGATCAACGTGCTATACAATGCAATTGTCTAAGTCTTACAAATGTAGTTGTATGGTAAAGGCTATTGTCCATAAACACAATGTAACTCTATTTGCAATTAAATGGTTCATTAAAAAGCTTTATTTGTTGCAAATACTATGTTCGTTGTGTAACTACGTTCGATGAAAATATGATTACAATGATTTAGCAGATTTGCCATGCTAAAATTGATTTAATAAAACTACTTGAATTCATTTTATAAATAAGTTTTTAATCAATGATAAATATATATGCTATGATAGTTTGAAGAGAACTTATTAGAACATTACTTTCAATTCCAATATCAAATTTTAATTCCAGAAATCCAACTTTTCATATGAAAGAGTTAGAGTTACTAAACTTAATGGAACTGATTATAATAATTCGTCCTTTCATTTTCAGTTTTTTCATTTAAGGCAGCTTCATTAAAACTTATACATGTTTTTTTATCGCTGAGATAGTTCGTAATTAATTACAATCGAGTAATATTTTTTGAAGCAAATCTAATCTTAGTCGACCCAATTATTGTCTAACGAAACTTATACAAATTTCTACTTTGATAGTAAATCTGGTTTGAAGTTGTGGTTTTCGTGTGCGAACAACATCGACTGTTACAAAACTTATTTCGTTATTAACTACAAGTCTTGACATGTTTCGCTAGGATCACGATAAACTTTGAGAACAAATACAATCGAAATTTGTATGAAGCTCATTCAACAAAGAAAAACAATGAATGAATACACAATGCTTAGTGGTACATGTCTCTTGCAAAGTGTTTAAAAAAATATTTATTGAAACATTTTATTGCTAAGTATTAGATTATCAAATGAAAGTTAAATTCAGAATTTCTGGTTTCTTAAATATACATAACTTTAAATAAAGTTTTATGAATGTAATACTATAAATATTTTATAAAACAATAATTATACATGAGCGATCTATTTTAAATTATAGATTCATCTTCGTACGTACGAATGAAAGTATTTTTCACATAAATCATAATCAACTAAAAAATATCCTGTTTTTTAACATCGATAAATCCATCCATCTATTATAAACATTTTAATATTTACTTTTTTTGTATTCGTTTGATAGATTGTTTGTTTTCATTCAAAAATTGAGCATACATTTTTCGATCTGGTTTTATAATCCTATGAAAACAGATTTTTATTACGCTTTTTCGATAATCAAGTTTCGTAATTGAAGCGGAGAACCATATATAATATGAAAAAATAATTTTTATAGACTAGCACAAAATGCTTTTAATTTAAAAAAATTTATCATATTAAACTTCTCGAACTTTTCAATATTATACATTTTCCAACGTAATTAGATCTAGAATATAATGAAGTTTTATAAAACAACTTTAATTAAAAGGTTTTCTATGTTATTTGTGACGCGTTCTCCCTGTTCATACAATTCTATTTCTCGTTTTTGTTATAGACTAAAAAATTTAATTACTCATTTAATTTAACATAAAATAAAAGTACTTTGTCATTGCGTAAATATGTAATTTATTCATTAATTTACATTCAGAGTTTTCAATTCATTTGTACCCACAAAGTGTAAAAATGATTAAAAAAGGTTTTGTATTTTTAATTTGTAATTTTCCAACTTGTAATTGCAATATATTTATGTCATACGTAAAAATATGAAGACACTTAGTATGGTCTATTTAAACGTTAGAAAACTTCGAATTCAGAAGTAACTGAATTATTCTAGAATATGAAAACCTCTGTGCATGTCCCGGAAGACGTATATTTTGTTTTAACTCTCATAATAACTTGTCTATTTACCTTACTCAAGACATTTCGTCACTTAATTATAACGTGCATTTTTTATACTGTATTTACTGCCTTTATCGAATCATAAAATATACAGCTTGACAATTTAAGTACACATTTGTGTTACGTTACATCCAATTAAACATGGCAACTCAAACTTTTTAATTTAGTTCAACTTTTAGCAAAGTTATTCAACTTGTTCAACATTTAGCAAATGATATTTTTCTTTATATTTTTGACTTTAAAAATACTCTAGTAGAAATTTGGACCGGACTACAACATATCTCTGGACTGATATTCACGCCATTAGTGCGAGCAGATTAATTTTATTAGATTCAAATTAGTTAACCATCTTATGATTATCTGATGATATTCAGCCATGGCCCCCTAAATAAATTAATTTCAAAGCCCGTTAGAGGATATTTCGACTCAGGACGATTATATTGCCCTGCGTTAAATGCGGTTTCGAGGTCCGGTATGTATATTTTGAACCGAGTGTGGACCCGACAAGGAAAAATCTCATAATGTTTACCATGTTCGTCTTACGTAGGGCCATGTTTGTAATGTGGTCCGCCCGATTTCTTTTCTACCAGGGTAAGTTATCTATGCCAAAGTAAAAATTGGATCGAGTGTGCCACAGGAAAAACCGGGCCTGGCTTGGTTAAAAAAGGGGCGACCTTTGACAAGAAATGCCCTATCTGGTTCATTTCGGGTGTATGTCTGATTTTTATTTTAAGTAACATACCTCATAGGGTCCATCAAAATTTTCATAACTGGGTACCTTACGTTATGAAATGGCAGGATTTGATGTGGCCCAGATAAGGTTAACTCTAAATGGTTAATCATGTCGAGGCCAGTCATGATTAACGAGTCAGACATTTTGGTTCTACATGATTCCATATGAGATACAAATTTGCAAGACCTTCTTAGATATCGTGTAAAATCTCTAAAAAGAAATATCTAATAGGGCTCTATAATTTATCCTGAAATTCAACTGCAATTCAAACTTTGTCTTAATAAAATATAAATTATGATAATACACGAACAATATTAATAAATTTACAGAATTTGTTTAATAATTACAGTTTTGGTAGTATTATACAGTAATTATAAGTAATTACTTATAGTAATTACAGTTATTTAGTAATTTAAGTGATTATTGAAATTATAATATAAAATTAGTGTTATAATTTTATAAGTAGAAGAAATGCCATGTAGCCATATTTGAACGAATTACTTCCATATACAATTCAAGTACACGAAGAAAAATAATATTTAAAATTTGACTATATTTTCTAGACTTTTTGGACTATTGAAAACAAACTAAAAATTATATTAGACAATATGATAAAAATGATTACAACTTCTAAACATGTTTATTATATACCTTATTTATATATCCAAAAAAACGTAACTAATTTTACCATACTGTCTAATGCAATTTTTAGTTTCTACCCAATAGTCCGAAAAATCTAGAAAATATGGTAGAATTTTAAACATTATTTTCCATCGCGTATATAATGGGAAAAACAAGATAAACTATCATACCGACACTTTAGTGTAGTGGTCAAGACATTAGCCTGAAGTCGCGAGTTCGATTCTCGCTTGGCGACGTTTTTCGCTAAGTTTCTCAACATTAAATAAAGAATAAATAAAAGTAACTATTAATATATAAAAAGATATAAAAATAAGTATCCCTTACAATACATTTTTGTATTATATTTGTATTTTGTACATGGTTGGCTTTCACCGATCGGGGCCACATCTATTCCAGTCATTACACAATGATTAGTACCTGGCTAGAATTCCTATTAGTTTCCTAAGACAAGAATGCCCTTTCAGGCCGACATTCTACACAGAGTACAATTTTTACTTGGATAGTGATTTTTATTCAAATCGTCAATGTCAATGTATGCATTGTAACGTTACAAATTCCGATCGAACATTATCCCCGTACATTTTATCTCAAAATGTCACAAAACGCAAGAGACTGATTCGTGATCGCCATTTATGTAACAAAACCACCTTTCGCAGCTAATTAAAAAATTCTATTCGTTTAATTAGCAATCACCGCACTTTAAAATTAAAAGGATGTAAAAAAACATAAATCCATCCATTATCCATCCAACGATAACCACACTTTACAGTTAAACGAACATGGAAAACCTTCCTCAATAAAATAAACATACCATAACTCAACGAAGCCAAACGTGAAGCGGAAAATTCTGTTTTAGTCTACGCGGCAGAACTAAACATGCGGAAGATTTCAGCCGAGGATCTTCGATGCGAATTACGAGAAAATTCAGTACACTAAATATTCTTTTATTTAATCGGAAAGCCAAAAAATATAACTGATGTTGATATCAACAAACCCCCCAGAGTTTTAACTTTACAAAGTTTAAATTATATAAATTAAGTACACAAAATTCAAATTAACTCAAATAATAAAACCTTAAAATTTCTAAAGTATAAATCCATACATATAAAAAATTAAAAGAAAATCAAGTAATAACTAAATAATAAAAAACTATCAAAATAATTAAAAATACCAAAACATACAAACTCTGCAAATTAAATTCAATTCCAAATATTTTCACATAAAATTGTTAAATATTACCAAAACTTTTAAAACCCTAACGGAAATCTCATACGTAACAAAACATTCGGAAACTAATTCTAAATTGTCAGTATCATAATTTTGCATAAATTCAATATTATTACATTTAAATATTTCAAATCAAAATTGCTTAAAATAATCGATAAATTAATGTATTAAAACATAGAATTTAACATAATTATTATCTGATAAAATTGAATTACACAAACAAAATTTATGATACATAAAAAACATAAGAATGCATTCAATCTAATATTTAGACCTTTATATTATATATGACCAGATACAGCCTAAAAATCTTTAGAATAACATTTTATCGGAAAATAGTACTTTCAAACGAAAGTTTCAAAATGACCGTTATTACTCCGTTCAGTTAGTTCAGAAGGTGGAAATCACAAAGAAAATTTGAAAACTTACGCATGGAGAACTTAGGAATACTTTAACGCAAGGAATTATTTGGTTACACCCAGGGGAAAATCGTCGTAGTAGCTTGATTATGGTTCCAGGTTCAAGTAACCGTCTCGGAGAAGCTCCAAAGTTACACTCATTGAAATGATGGTTGTTGCCGTGCCCCGTAAGTTTTGCCGGTCCATTCATTTTCCTACTCTTCACTTAATCTTCCACACTGAGAAAAAAGTTATAGTAAGTTTAGCAATATTTTCTAGTCGAAATAGGATATACTTATATTATATCAATATCTGATATATTTTCTAAGATAATTTGCGATACGATAATTTATAATATATTACTTATAAAATATAGCAGATATGAACGTAATATCCTATTTGGGCCAGAAAATATTGCTAAATTTACTCTAACTTTTTTCTCAGCGGATATAGAAGGGTCCAATCCTGTTAACTCTTGGATCTTCAAATCGGCAGAACTTCATTTAATCCAATGCTGTTACTACAATTCTGCATAGTCAACTATGACCAAGACGACACTCTCTGAAGAAGAAAATGCGACGACCGATAATCTACCCAGGACCCGTGTCCCCTGTCAACCCCACACAAAATCTTCGCCCACAATCATTCGCCATGGCAGAGCGATTGAAAAAATGAACCCATCCGCTCCTCCGACATCAGCTCGGAGATCATTTGCGTTGTGATTCAGCATAACCGATAGAGACCATACAAGCATACGTCTCGTATTCTCTGCAAACATGTTTGGAGTTTGAGGCGCGTTCAACCATTAACTTCCATCTAGCAGGCATCTTTGAGGATAATCAGCGTTCGTTACCACGCTATGAAGCGAGCAGAATTGAAATCCGAAAGGTCTTGAAGGGAGTTGCTATCGGCATTCCATTCGGACCTTCATGTTAAAATTCGTGGTTCTATCCTTATTTCTCCTAGGTGTTTACAAAACGACAGAAACAAAATTAATAATTTTAAACGAAAGTAGACGGAAATCCCAAGTCAAATATTTCGCTGTACTGAAAACAAAATAACACTAATTTAACGCAATAAAATAAACATTTTCTCAAATCTGAAATTTTGCAAGTTATTATTTTACATTGAACGCGCCATATGATAGTCAAATATAAACTTATCTTTCCTAGTCGCAATAAAATAAAATTTTCCAAAATAATGCAATACTAACTTATACCCAATATTCATTAATTTTCTAAAAAAAATCAAAATAAATTACCTCAAAAATGCAAAACGATATTTCAAAATTTCCGTTTTTAACGATGTTATCGATGATTTATGTTTTACCTGTCCAAGCTTTGGTAGCCTCTCCGAAACATCTCCGCCGGAAAATCGAATTTTGTAAAAATTTTTAACGAGTGATTCTACTTTATATCCCTTGGGGTAACAATATGCCCTCAATGAAAATCTGTCAAAGTGTTGGCATTTCTTCCAGCCGCAGTCCTGTTTTGCTTGTCACTTTTAAACTATGTTTGAGAAAAATGATCAAACTCCAAATAGTTCAAATATCTACGATACACACGCAGGATTTCCGATAATAAGTTTTGATCCTACAAAAATTTGCAATCATTTTTTTAAAAAAGGTAACAATTTTAAAAAAAGAGCTATAACTTAATCTATAAAAATCAAGGTATTCATTTCAAAGAATAAAAATAATACAGTTGAAATGAGAAATTAAAAGAATTATAAACATAAAGTCAAGAAAGCTAAAGAAATGGGGTCAATTACAAATCATTATCAAAAAAGTAGTATTCAGTTAACACGAAACTATAAAATATACTTAAATTAAAATAATCAAAATCTCATTTTACAACGAGAAAGAAAATGATCATATTTTCTCTTGGAATTTTTCACTTTAATGAAATAAAGTAGAATATATGATAGAAAAAAATTCTATATAATGCAAAGACAAAGTAATAGTTCACTAATTTGTAATTTTATTTTAATTTAAGTATACTCACTTAATACATAATTTCATCTACTATATTTATATTAACATTAGTAAAATAAATACAATATTGTACTCATTAGTGCAATAGGGATATTATATTAATGAAATAAATTATTGCACTTAACAAAAAGAAACTCCATTTAACTTTATCGCCTTTTGAATATTTGAATATATATATAATATTTGTTTCACGCTTTGGTTTAAACTTTATGTTCGAGAATCTCATTTTACGAAGGAACGGAGAAATGAAAAGATACAACCGAAATATTGACTTATGTTATTAGCACAATTCCTTCCAAAACATGACTTCCATCTCTTGTGATTTTATCGCATCAAATGCGATATAAATGCAAAACGATCGTAAATTTTTGAGCTTTGTGTGCAAGTTTTGCAAACAAGATAGGTTTATCTGCATTACCATATATCACTTGGTGTCAGGTTCTCTTCAAGTTTTAATAGCGGAAGCTTGACGAGTGCGTACCAAGCTTGAAGAGATTTACCCCGAAAGAGAGCAAGGCGATATGCGATACGGTGTGTCACGTCATTATGAGAGCAACCCTTTGCAGACAGCGAACGCGTGACTTCGAAAGAAGAGGAATTAGGAACACCGCTATCTCCACTGCCTTTATAAAACAGCAGGAAAAGCTGCCAAAGTTGCATAAAACGTTTCGCAAAGTCGAATCCGCTCGTTAACGA